>JABUQX010007053.1:0-29535 GCA_015478945.1 Trachelipus rathkii | reverse complement strand
AGGTCTCTTCGAGATAACGGCGAACGGCAGAGCAAATTGGGCAAAGACCCCATTATACATAAACCACATACATCTGGGGGCATCAAGAGGAACGTCCTTGAGAAGGTCCGGCAATACTTCCCGAAGAAATGCAGATATGTGTAAGCTTTCAAATGCTCTGGTAGGAAATATGGACCCATAAGGTTGTCGTGTATCATATCAGTCCACACGTTACACCGGAATCTGCGTAATGTCATGAGGATGTCATTTGTGGGTGTTATAGAAATTTGTAACATTTCGACCAAAGAACGCTTCATCGGTGTAAAGGATCCATGATACCTCATCGTTCTCCTTCATTTGGTGCAGAAACTAATGGCAGAATGCTACACGCGGTGCATAAAATTTGGTAAAGACTGCAACTTTGTAAATGATAGGGATACATTACCTCATCGGGCTGTACGATCAATACGGTCGATGAGACACAACCTGGCGACGGGCAAGGGTTCTGCAGCTGAGGCGTCGATCCCCCGCAACGTTCTAAAGAATTACGTCTACCCTTACTGATATACAAACAACAAGGGACCGTCCAAGTTCAGCTGTGGGGGGTATTAGGCGTCCACTTTCACGCACCCTCCGAAGGTTGATAGCGAAGGTCGTCTGTAAGGAAACATGACCCAATACAATTTTGATGACTCACAACCGTTCAACTCACAGAAATCAATCACTTTTCTTAACCATTATCGTATGTTTCTCCCATCAAACCCCAGAAGACACCTGTTATAAGCGGACCCGTCCCTTTGTTCATGTTCTATCATAAACCATAGTCAAGGTCTTTCTCACACAGGACCAATGTCAAGTTGTCCATAAGAAGTACACATAGTCATTATTGTGAATATTTTTCCTTGGAAAACAGACCGACAGGAAATAAGCTATAGGAAAGCATTGCCTAAGATATTAAGATTTTTGTCTTTCAAATGACTAATAGAGAATGAATGATGCACTTAGTGGATAATTAGTCAACGTCAAGGTAGTAAGGGCTGGAGATAGAACACTTCATCCGGTGTAGAGGATCAGTGTATTACCTCATCTTTTGGTCATTCTGTTCTCCGTCATTATGGGTGCAGAAACTAATGGCAGAATGCTGCAAAATAAGCTAGTGCATATAAAGTTTGTCGTAAATGCTGCATTACTTTGGTATAATGAGTAGGGTACATATCCTTCTCCATCTGGTGCTGTACGTATCCATACTGGTCAAAGAGACACATTGGGACTTGCCATGGTCTATGGTATGCGCAATGGGTTTTGCAGTTTGAGGCGTTATGATCCACCCGACGTTTTCTGTGTAGCATGGTCGTCTACCCTCTTTGTTGATATGTCAACAACATCGGGGTAGCCGTCGAAGTTCAGCTGTGGAGGTATTAGGCGTCCACTTTTCACGCACCCTCCGAAGGTTGATACTGCGAAATGTCGTCTGCGAAAGGAAACAGTGATCCAATAACATTTGGTGACTCACAACCGTTTCAATCTCACAGGAAATGCGAATCACTTGTGCTACCATTCTCTTTTCTGCATCACTCCGCAAAGACACCTGTTAATGCCCCAGCCCCCTTTTTGTCAGAATGTTTCTACCAATCGAAACCAAATTCAAGTCTTTCACACAATCAATTCAATAAGTTCCTTCATAAAGTCAGCAAAAGTTATATGTAATTTTTTTTCTTCGCCACCAAACCGACAGGAAATAGCTAGAGGAAGATTCGCTAAATACTAATTTTTTTTTCAATGAAATATAGAGAATGATGGATCATTTAGTGGATAATATTCAAACGTCAAGTGGTAGGGCTGATCCAGGAGTATTTATAAAAACGGATCTTAGGCGACCATTTTGAGCATCAGAGGGGTTATATTTGAAGAAATTGTTTTTGACTTTTGAATATTGGGCAACATCTTACGATGTCCGAAACCACCTGGTTTACCCTAGGATACCAAAAGTATTTATAAATTAAGTGTAAAAATTTATTTCGCCCAATGTGAGCACATGAGAAATGTAAATTGAGTATTATGTGGACTAAAAGATCGAAAGAAATGGCATGTAGCAGTTCATTGTTTCTGACTCTATAATTTATAATGTTATTTTAACCAATAAATGTGATCTGCATGGTCTAAATATTTTTAAATTATTCCATGATTCAGTTTTATCATTATTGCTTAAATATTACTAAGCTTAATTAAAGTTTCATCATTATTTTGAATTGACAAATATCTATTTCATTTATATTTGAATTTGTTATAATATTATCATGGAATAATTTAATTGCACAAATTGAGAGTATATTGTATCTATATGAGCCTGTATGCTGAAGTTATTTGTTTTTGGTATAGTTAGTCTCTCCACAAGTTGGCTCGAATTTGTGGAGGCAACTAGTTTAAATGTTGTGTGTCGGGTTCAGTTTCACCCCATACACTGCCCTTCATAGTGTGACTTTTTACACCATGAAGAAGGATCGAAGTATTTCCGTCGGCAACGAGAACCAGTTTTGTCATTTGTTTCGTTTTCTTTGTTCCAATGTGACAGCAGTATTTTTGTTTTCTGAAGTCTTCTGGCTAGGGAAACAATTTACGTTACTAGACTCCGGAGGTGTATTTCTATTATTAGGAGGTGTTTTATTAGGACAATTCATCCCTATATAAGGGCCTTTGCAAAAAGGACAACTTCTACGAGCAGATGGTGGTTAATTTATCTGGGATCGTGTAAATCTACACCCACTCCTAACATGCTCCATTTGCGACAGTAACTAACTACAGATACCCAAAAATTTGAAACATTCATTCATCTGATTACCTTGTTTCTTACAGAATTTCATTCTAGTATTCTCTGTTTGTTCGGGAATCTGGAAACATTATCGCGATCATTCTAGTATTCTCTGTTTGTTCGGGAATCTGGAAACATTATCGCGATTATTGTAATTTTGAGTGTTGTTGGGCTTTCGGTTGTACCATTGTTTGTTATTTGTTATGTTTGTTATCATTGTTATTGTTCTCTGTGTTAGGGTAGTTTGGTTTCCGAGCTTGGTAATTATTACTAATACACTCCTGTGGGCCAAGTTTCAAAATATCCTCCTAGCTGGAAGGAGTTACAATATCGATGTTAATAGTCTCATTTAGGTCTGATATTTTAGTCAATTGTTGTTTATAAGACGATCTGAATTCTGGAGATGCGATCGGATATAAAGCTTGTCTATTCTGTTTAGATGCGAAATTTCTGTCATAGGAATCAGCTAAGGTGACTAGCTTATCCCAGGACACTAGGATTTGTGTTTTTGTTTCCTGCTGGGTAAGATATTCTCTTAATTTGGACTCTACGTATGAAGGGGGACTAGTGAGAAAAGCCGCTCTTAACGAATCGTGCTCTCGAATGCCGATACCGTTGTATGCCTTCCCTGAAAGCTGTGCTGACCGCAAAGCAAACATACGAACGCTTTCATCCGATGCTCTACAAGCAGAATGGTAAGCTTGCAGGCGATGTTCATTCTTACACTTCTCTTCTGATAGGAACCATTTCATCAGAGTGTCCTTGACGGAATGGTAATTCCTATCGCTTTTGATGACTAAGTTGCTGTTACATATGTATTGAAGCAAGGATTGCGTAATAACCACGAGATCAATATCATTTTACAACCATACTCGAATATTTGTAAAGGTCAATGAAATTAATAACTCATCATAATAGGCATTTTCGTGTGAAGTTAAGGTAAGAACCCTGCAAACTGTCATCCCAAAAGAACGCAACAATTGTCTCATGGTGTTTGGGTAGTTTCAAAGGGTAAAGTAGAGCTTCAAAAGTCGAATGATGTATCTGTATCAAATCCTATCCAGACTTTTACTTTTATGTAGAGGTGGCCTTACAATTCTGTTTAATGGATATATATATATAATAAGAAGACAGGTAATTCTGGAATTAAGAGAACTTAAAAATCATCAAAGTGTGTTGTGTCCTATTAATGCCTATGACAAAGAGGTTGAAAATTGAGCCTATTCCCAGAGTTTCCAACTCACGTATCAGACCAAATTCTTGTCACCGAAGTGATCTGACCGATCTTAGTGGTCACTGAAATAATCTGAGGTGGATAAGCTGATACTGATCTTAAGTATAAGTATGTAGGACTTTGAGACGGAACTATGTTATTAGTCTGGGGAACTATAAGTCTTAAAATTTGTGTAACCAGGGGTATATGTACATGCGAACCGACCTGAGTGTCAGGTTTTATAAGAGAATTTTCATGTTCATGTTCTGTTTCATGATCGATTTAATGAGATGGTGTAATTTATGTAACACCAGTAACACTGTGACAGGGTCCAAAGAAGTTAGATTTACCTGTATGCGCTGGTTTACCAACTCTATTTCATTAGAAAGTGCAATAATTATATTGTGAATCGAGTCTATCGGAATCATACCCTCGGCTTCCGTCTGTGGAGCACCGATATTTTCTTTCAACCATGGAAGATCTTCCTGGGACTTGGCGTTAGTCAAAATACGATCCAAGGCTAAATTATCGGGATTGCTATAAGCCATTTTTGTGACTTCTGAAACTAATTATCTTGAAAAAATGAGTTATTAATAATTGACAAGATCTCTCAAGGTAAAACTCTTCAAGAATTCTCTTTGATCCAATTATTCCCCCCTTTTACACTATGAAGGATGAAGAGAAACTCCTTTTGAAATAATAAAAGGAAAGAATATGATCATAGAAATTGAAAGATTAAATTAATGATTATTTTTATAATATCTGTAGTTTCTACTATTCAGTATATAAATTACTTATCACCAATGTTTTCTCTATTACTAATAACACTTTTAACAACTATTACTATTGCTGTTTACTACTTATTATAAGACTTGTTTACTATCACTGCTATTAATCTTAAATACAATACCACTACTTAAATACTGTTACTACCTTAGAAAGTAGAGGTAGAGAAGCTGAGTACAAAAAAGTTCTAATTACTTTAGTTTCTATGATTGCAATACGAGATCCTTAAATTTTTCTACTAAATTCAGTCAGAGCAAGCTGCCAAGGACCGAGTGATGTTCCCCATTTAGTGAGTCACAAAAGACTTTATTCATATTTTCTTAAAATAAAAGAATAATACACGTAATTACACAAAAATGAAATGAAGGTAAAAAGCTAGGAAAAATCTAAAACTTCCCGAACAGTACCCCCAACTCGCCTCTTGGAAATCCAAGAAGTGTCTGAGAATACAGGTACGCAATTTGATGAAAGCTAAAAAAAATATTTGATTAATTTTAAATTGATAATTTGGGAAAAACTCACTACATATAATTACAGCTGCTCGACAGTATGATGCAATCTAGCCTTCTTCTAGAGGCAGGCTCAAATCATGAGTATTGGGACCATCACACGATCTGAAAAAATGCGAACCAACTCCGACTGATCCCCCAATCTTGCGTGGTGTTCAGTATGATGCTTATTGTTAAATTTAATAAATCCACGCAAGTTGGTATAATCAGTCAAGATTGGTCAGTTTATCAATTTATTATAATATTCTACAATCTACTTATGAAATCCCGCTACAATAATATATATAGTATATAGTATAAGTATATATATAAACTATTATATATATATATAGTCGTATATATATATTATATATATATATATATGTGATATATAATAATGAATATATATATATATATATATATATACTACTAAGGCTTGAGTTCAATTCATAAGTTAACATAAGGATGTTTAAAGAAAGACATTATAAATGAAAAGGTGAAAGAATTAACTGCCTTCTCTGGGCATTTAACCAACCGCCATGTTGCGCGTGGAGGACAAATGCGCGGTGCTAATACAACTGAGCCATCTCCCAACCCAATTATAGTAGGTATATAGTAGTATATACACTATGATATTATATAAGTCTATATTATACCATTATATTTATATATATATATATATATATAGTATACATATATATAGGTTACTAGAGACATATGAATGTAATACACCGCTCAGCAAAAAGGTGTTGAAGCAAATCAATTAATAAAGAATCATGGCCTTTTTACAATACTAATTATCCACAAGCTTGAAAGCATGTGGAGTATGCGCATGTCTAATAGGGAATATATTAATAATAAGACTAATTAGTAATAATAGAAGCTCTTACTTGAGCTAATTTACAATAATGCTTCAATTTGTATTAGAATCGGTTGATCGCAAAGAGAACTCAATACCAAACAAAAATGGAATCTCAGACAGAAACAACATAAAAATAAAACCTAAGAAAAGGAAAAACATTTATGGTTAAATATAACATAAGTAAATAAATCAATAAATTACTAATAAGCAGCCATAAATAATTTATAGATAATAAGAAATATAAAGTTAATTATAACCAAAGAAAAAGACTAGAAATAATATACAATTATCTAACAAATTAACATCAACATAACAAATTGTCCAATAAGAACAACTAAATTCAATGTTTTATAAATAATAAGGAAATTATTTATATATATGATCACATATATTATTAATAAGCCAACTATTTTTATATTAGAAAACATGAGGTTAAAGATTTTTAAGCAGAGAGTATAAATAATTAAATACGCGAGTCTATAATTATTCTATGTCAACTAATGACAAATGATATAGATTAATTTTTTATATATAAAAATATATCCTAAAAATAAAAACCGTAAATATCATTGTCTATAAGGGTCAGCTATGCATAACCATAGTTAACCCTTACACAGCGGTGTTATGAAAATGAGACTTTTGGTGCTGCGCCAGTGTAGCACTATCGTAGTTTCAGGCACCTTGCTGGGCATGTGGAAATAGAGGTAGCAGGCGCCAATGCGGTGTGGAAATTGGCTATTTGGTGCTGGGGTTGCAGTGCAGCCCGCATATAATTTCAGTTGGTCTCCCGGTGCGATGTAGAGCGTGGTAGGCATTGAAACAGAGATGCAGTGCTAAAAAAAGGCTTTAGGTGCAGTGCGGAAAAAAATTACACTTTTGCTGCAGTTTTGTGCGTCACATAATTTCAGCTTCCCGTTTTGGTGCTGACCTTGGGGGACATTAAGCCAAGGTGTAGTGCAAGAAAAAAAATTTTTTTTGGTGCTGTGCAGAGCACCACACAATTTCAGTGTCCCATCGTTATGCACTGAGAAAAAAAATGGCAAAATTTAATTTCTAAATTAATTGAAAAACTCAGTTATCTAATTTCACCAATAATTAATGGATATATCAATCTCATAAGTGTCAAAAAGTATTTGCAGCATCTGATTTCACATTATTTCTTTCACACTAAAAAATAAAAAACCTTAATAATAATAATCTTCTTGTGCAGTGCACAGAAAATTTTTAAATCTTCGGTATAATAAGTAAATTTTCAGATATGTTATAGTTTCCATTAACTGTAATTCTTTAGGGGTTTCAACAAATTTACAGAAAACACAGCAATTGTACAAAAATGGTGAATAAATGCAAATATCTATATTTAACATCAATGATACCTTAGTTTTACAAACGACCATGCCATCCTAGACTTTTGTTCTATATTATTATTATTATTATATTATTATTATTATTATTATTATTATTATTTATTATTATTATTGTAATTATGTATTATTATATTATTATTGTATTTTCATTATTATTATTATTTATTAAATTATGAATTTCATAATTATAATTATAATTTATAATTATAAATAATTATAATATAATTAACATTATAATTGATAAATTATTATCTAATATTATATAATATTTACGCTAATAATTAATTATAATTAATAGGATTATAAATTGATATATTATATTATTATAAAATTATAATTAATAATTATAATATTAGTATTATATATTATATATTAATTATTTATGATATTATATTAATTATGGTTATTATTTGAGTTAATTAGGTTTATATATATTATAGATTATAAATTATAAATTAATAATTAATACTTATAATTATAATATTAGATTACTATTAATTATAATTATAATTAAATTTATAATTATTATTTATTTTATTATTATTATTATTATTATGTATTATTTTATATTATTATTTATATATTATATTATTATTATTAATTAATTATTTATTATTATAGATTTGTAAATTATTTATTACTCAATTAAATATATTAAATTATAATTTATTATTATAATTATAATTATAATTATATTTACAAGATATAATTCAAGCATATAACTAGTAATCATGAATTAAATAGAAATAAAGTATAAAGTATAGGAGGAATAGAGTTTCAGTTACTAATGATGAGCTATTTATCAAACTAATTGGGATCAAAGAGTCTTCATAGGATTGTATTAATTATTATAGATTATTTATATTATTATAATATTTATAATTTATAATGTTTTAATTTAATCATTACTATAATTTAATTATTATTATTATTAAAAAATTATTATATTATTATAATATTACACATGAATCATAATTGATTATAATTAACTTTAATTATTTAAAAATATAGTTTTAAATATCATTATTATAATTTGTTTATAATAATTCAAAATGATTGTACAATAATTCTAGTTTCAAATTATAACATAAGCAAAATAACATTTGTAAATTATTGGAATAATTATTGATATAATTATTATAATTATTATAATTATTATGGAATTATTATAGATTATTATATATTATTATAATTACTCATATATTATTATAAATTATTATATATTATTATGAATTATTATATAAATTATATAATTATTATAGTTATTATAATTATTATAATTATTATTTAGATATTATAGATTATTAATAATTAAATTATAATATATTTATATTATTATAAAATTTTAATAAAATTATTATATATTTGTCATTAATAATTATAATTCAAGGTTAAATTGTATTATTATTATTATTATATTTTATTATTATTTGAGAGAGAGAATGTATGATTTTTATTATTGGATTGATATTATTAAGTTGATTAAATTATTATTATTATTATTATTATTATTATTATTATTAATATGAAGATTGCAAACTTGGTGGACCAATCTCATCCCATTGTGGTTTTACAGGAAGGTGAGGGGAGCGTCTTCCTCCTTAAGCTCCATGTCTGTGGGTGAAAATACTAAAATATTCGTTTCCTTAATGTCAATTTCCTTAGTGATGGTACAGCGGTCTATTCCCAACTGTATAAAATGTTCCTGTTCCATGAATTTCCATCTTAAATATTGTTTATCTTGAATATTGAGAGCTAAGAATGTTCTCTGCAGAAAAGTGATTTTTAGAGGGAAGTATGATACAAATGTGCAAAATATTTAAATCTCTTAATAAATACCGGAGATCAAATAAAATTGCTTTATATTAGACCAGTGGTTCGTCAAGACTGTGTGACCGCGTCACCTTTGGGTGACGCGCAGCAGCTTGCACTCGGGTGACGCGGACAGCGAAGAGATTGAACATTCATATTGTAATTTCATAGTTTTCGAATTAAAAACTTTAATCGATTTTGAATTCCAACTTTGTTTAAAAGACAATTTTTAGTTATGTCATCCTTAAGTCGAGTATAAATTAATAGAGAGTACATCATACTATAATATATAATAATTAACTAACCTTCTAAACTATTTTAGCTACGATATATATATATATACGTACGTAACGGAGCTCACTAGCTCACGTATAATATATATATATATGTTATATATATAGTATAAATGTAAGTATAATATATATACTAATATATCCTGTATTATATAGTATATATATAGCATAATAATTATATATATTAATTAATATAATATATATAGTATATTATATCTATATATATATAGTACTATTTCCTCTGTTCGAAGAGGATCATTTTGGGCATGCTGTAATCATGTGCAATAATATTGGCAAATATAAACAAAAAGAAAGTTGATTGAATATTTTAAATTAAAGAGGATTAGACTTTGATGTTATAGAACTATCATGGGTGACTGTCGGCAAACTTGGAAATTATAGTCAAGGGAGACGCACGAATCCGAGAGAGAGGTGTTGAGAACAGCACTGTATTAGACCACTAGGAGAGGGTAGTATAGAACCTAGAGGATCATTAAAAAATTAAGTTATGAAGTGCCCATGTTTGATGCAAAAGACTACTCATTCAGAAATAGCGTTGTTAATTTATTTGATATGGAGAGAGTTTGCTGCAGAAATTGAATTGTATCATTTTCAGATGTAAAGATGATTTTGAGGCATTTGGATTGTTATAGCTATGCATATATGTTTTGTTCTTTAACAATGGCCTAATTGGCGAGATTTGTCAATTATTACTATAAATTGAAATGTCATGATATACATGAGTCTTAATAAAAACTGAGTCATAAAACAAAACAGGTTTACACTTAGCTTTGTGCGGGCAAGTTTGGTATATATATTATTATATATATTAATACTATATGACAATACGCTATCCTAATAGTTTGTATTATATTATATAGTATATATATATATAGATATATATATATATATATATATATAATATACTAATATATATTTATATTATGTAGACTAATATATAATATATATATACTTATATATATGTGATAGTATATAGTAAGATAGTATATATATATATATTATATATTATATATAATACTATATATAGTATAGTATAATATATTATACTATATATGTATATATTTATATAGCTACTATAAGTAAAAATAGTATAATATATAACATATAATAGTATATGATATATATATATATATATATATAAGTAGTAATAGATCCATTTTGCAGCCGATGTATTAATTATAATATACTACTAGTATGTGTAATATATATATAATATAATAATATATATTATATAGTATATAAGTATTCGTGTATGTATTATGCTTGCTGTACATTGGTAGCCCCCGCTTCCTCAGTACGAGAAGGCAGGCGATCAAGGAGATACTGTGACACTACGGCAGGCCGAGCCCCAGATATCCGTCAAAACAAGAGTATCGAAGTTACGTCTGATGTTTGCCAAGGTCAAGCAGTCTAGTAAAGTGGCGTCTTTCAGTGTCGTCATTGTTGTGCAGGGCAGGGGCAAGTCTTTGACATTGGAGGGGAGGGAGCGTTGTTTGGAATCTAAATATTTATCAGAGGCCTGCTGGAGTCGGAGTCGTGGAGGTCGGAGTCGTGGTAGTCCCCGTGCAATTGTTCCATGGATCCCGAATCGAAAGTTACTTGTTCAAGTTGCTTGACCAGTTCAAAAATTCTGTGAGTGTAAGGGGGACGTCGAGTCGGAGCCGCGAAAATTTATAGAAACTATTGATTATATTATTATTATCGTGATTAATGAATATTATAACTGGTATGAAAATGAAATATGAGTTATAATTCATAATTACATATTAATTATTTAACATTATTACAAATTATTAAGAATCTTAATATTACTGATACTGCAGAACTGCAAGTATTGTGAATAGGTGAGTAATGTGAAGAAGTATTATATAAAATAAATAATATTTGCAAATTATAAATTGTATTAAAACATTTGTTTCCCAAACTGAAATATATTTGTTTCATGTATTGCGCTGCACCTGCATCTTAATTTCTTTAACTTATATTAATGTAGCGGATGGTGAATTTTTACTATCCGCGGATGCGGATAGTAAAAAATCACATATTGCGATGCGGATAATAAAAAATCACTATCCGCAATACATCTAGTATTTTTAGAGTCTTAGCCCACAAGTACTTCATATATATATATATATACTACTAAGGCATATATATATATAGTATCATATATATAGTATATTATTATTTATTATTATATAGTATTATATAATATAATATAATATGAGAAAGTTGAAGTTTCGTAGCTGTCAAGACAAGTGAAAGAATTTCTTCGCATTGTTATAGGGCATCAGAACGCAACCCGGTCTTTTCCTTTTTGCTTGTATTACTCTTGGACCAGTGTTAGAATCTTAAGCGCCTAGAAGCGAGATCCTCTGGAGACCTCTGGGTGATCGAGTTTTGAAGCCAAAATGAAAGAAATTATAGTTCTACTTGAAAGGGCGAAAACCTTACCGGAGAGTGCTGGGACGACGCTGGCATCGAAAACCATTGCGAGAGAAATGGTTTTCTAAAATGCTCTAGGGTTAAGAGTTACGGGCCAAAAGATGATGTTTGGATCATTGACAGGGCGAAAGGCCCTCCTGGGAGTTGTTATATATAGTATACTCATATATAAGATATATATATATAATATATTATATAGTATATTATATTATTATATGTATAATATTAGCTATTATATATATATATATTTATATGCTAATATTTTAAAGATAAGGATACTGCATATTATAGTATATATATATATTATTAGATAATATTATAAGTATATATAGTATATATATATTATGAATATAATAGTGTACCGAAGAGTAGCGAGGATATGGACCCAACTCATTGTGTTGCACCCACAATGTCCTTTCTCTCTTATGTCTATATCTTATAAACAAAGTTATTGTAGAATATACTTGAAATTTATAATTTCTCAAATTATATGTTAAAAAAACACTAAAGCTTCTTCTGAGCCCTTTTCGTAACTGAGATCTGCATCGCTAAAAAGATGCTCGCCAGATACACTTATTGAAGGGCATGCTAATATTCCCTGCCGAGTTCGACAAGATGTGAAAAAGCTTTTTACAAATGTCGACGACCATCAAACCAATAGGATTCCAAATCCGTTCCAATTGTTTTCGATTGATAATCTTCGATCATAACTAGAGTGTCGCTGTTGACACTCTGAACTAGACTGCTGGTATGCATGCTGCTAAAAGCCAAAGAACGTTCATCCGGAATTCTGCAATGGTTTCGCTAACAGATGTAAATGTGTGTCTGTTTCTGCAATTTTTTTCCTTGTTTATTGGCTGGTGAAATGTCTGGCTTTAGCAGCAGTTTCATCCCATAGGCATACTAAATAATTTAACCCTTGTGAACAACGTGGTTCAAAGAAATTTGGTTTGTATCATACGGATCCAGAAAAAGTTACTTATTGCAGCATTGCGTAAGATCCGATTTTTTTGCATGATTTTTGAAAATCTGAAGTTATCACTATCTCCAACATTAGTGTTATTGTACGCATTTGAAAGCCTTGACTTTTAGTGCAGCATTTAAGCACACTTTTCATCGTTGGCAATCTAGAGGAATCTCGTCTGGCTAACAAGAGAATTTTCTGAAATAATAGACTTAGTTACCCTCTTCAAACGGTTAAGAAGAGTAATTAACAATTACCTAGGAAAATGTAATTATCATCGACCCGACGTGGTAGAATGAATGTCGTTGGTTGTCGCCTTTTCAACCTTGTTGGTTTGTTCGAACATCAGGGGACGACAGCTTCATCTTTTGATTTCTACCCATCCTCTCGAACGCATGTACCATACTATCCAACGAGTCTGACATCTGCTTACAGAGAAGTTGAGGAACCATATAGTCCCTCATAATTCATCAACTGAAATACGCGTATCCGCTATCCGTCGCAAGAATTCATGCGGAGCCAATACGCAAATGCGGACAGCGGGTAGAGAAAAATTTGCGGATGGCTGATATCTGCTACAGGGCCTCTAGTCTTTGCGGTATTATTAGACGCCGTGATAGCATTTGGAGATTAGATGAATTTGGAAAAGTGGTATAGTTTTTTTATTCTCAAAAAGCAAAGCCAAAAAAAATAGTTGAAAAAAAATAAAGATAATGTTTTATTGTAAGCACTAAGCTGAGTCAGAGTCCGAAATTTTGAATTGACTGCTGGAGTCGGAGTCTGAGTCCGGAGTCGGAGTCGAGTCGGAGTCGGATGTCCGAAATCCAATGAATTTAAGAGTCGGGTCGAAAAATTTGTTTGTACGGACTCCGCAGCACTGGAAATTTATAATCCTGAAGGGAAAGGAATGTGCCCAGAGCAGGAACGGACAGAAATTACATTCTGGTTTGCTTGTCCAACAAGGTTAGTTCTGTGGGAGAGTATTCAAGGGAGACGCGCCCTAGAGAATGGTTTTGTGTATGGATATGTAGAGATCGCTTTTTGTGTTAATTGCGTGGAATGTGTTTAATAAGATTTGAGTTTTCTGGGGTAGGTGGGGGTGGATTTAATATTAGAATGTAACATGGCCGGTATATGGCTGTTTTCCCCTTCTATGGCGTTGGGCGGTTGTTGTACATGTTTGGTACTTAGAAGGGGTGGTCTGGTTGAAATGTGATTTGGTGTTACAAGAATTGCGCAGCCTATCAATGTCAGAGACGGGGCCACTAAATAGAAGATGTATTTGTTGCTATATCACGGTTTGGTAATAATTATATATATATACTATATAGGTAATATATTATAGTTTATATATATATTATATATATATTATATATATATCAGTCTATTATTATATATATATACGTATATATATAATAGTTTATATTTAGTAAAGATACATCGTAATATATAATAATATATATCTTGCTTATATATATACAGTATATTATCGAGTATAACTACGTAAATTAAGATAATTAGTTATATATATAAAAAATAAGGATAAAATATTTAATTAAGGATGTATATATATTATATATATATATATATATATTAGTATATATCATATATAATATAGCCTATATATGTACTACACCTTTAAAAGAAAAAATATTAATGTTAGTTAACGGCTTAGTACTTAGTATACATCGTTCATAATTAATTTTTTTGTTTGTAATTTTAAGAAGAAATCTTATATAAGATAGTTACTCAGAGCTTATACTAGACCCGATAGATGACATTTGTTTCGAAACGTCCTCCTAAATAAAATGTTAAAATATCATTTTAATAACAGCGGCAACTGCCTGAGAGGGAACTATCGTATGCCATACATTCATATAGTATATATAGTATATATATATATATATAATATTACTATATATAATATTATATATTAATAATATATATATTAATACTATATATATACTATTATTTCTTTACTGTGAACGTTCCTATTAATGCATTAGCAGTGTATTAATTGCAATCAGTGCATTGAAAATTGGAAGAGAAGTCCTTAATGTAAACAATTATCAAAACTTGACAAAAAACTATTAGGTGACGTGCTTCATGCTTTTTCATCAGGACTCTGTCACATGACTAATGTATGGTTGTCTTGTATATACAGTTTTTGCAATAATTGGCAGACCTTCAGAGACTAATTAGTCAAAAATATCTATAGTTATATACTCTAGTTTTCACCTGCTAGTCAAATACCCAATGATGTGCTTCTTACGGCCTCTTTTTCCATATAGTATCTATTCCACTTGTATCCAAGCCTTGTTATAGTTTCAAATTAGGTAGACTGGATAAATCATGTACTCATATTATTTAGAGACCTGAACCTTGTATTTTTATGAAACAATTACATTTGATGAAGTTATCATAAACGTTTTGAAATAATAAAGGAACCCCGTCCATTCAGCGATTATTTACCTGCACCACACTTGGAATTGCAATCTGCTGGACTTCAGACTCCAGTCAATGACTTAAATAATAGGCGACATGCTAAAAACTAAATAGACATTTAACATCATTGTCACAGTCCTCTTTTTTCAAAGTCTTATACCTTCCTCACTTTCTATATTAATGATAATCAGCAAGCCTTTCTACATTCTCTCTCTGCATCTCTCTCTCGTCAGTCTCTCTCTTCCTTCTTCTCAGTCTCCCTCATTCTCCCTCAATCCTTCTCCTTCCTTCCTCTCAGCCTCTTCCCTTCTTTTATTCGTCCTTTCTCTCTATCTCCCTCCTTCTTTTTCTCTTTCCTCCTTCTCTTTCTCTTTTCTTCTTCTTCTTTCTCTTTCTCATTTCTCTTTCTTTTCCTCCCTTTGGTCTCTCTCTCTTTCCTCTCCGTCTCCTTGTCGCCGTTCGTCGTCGCGCTTTCATCCTTCAATCTCTCTCTCTCTCTCCTCTAACTTCACCGAACAACCTACTCCGTTATTTTTCCTCCGTTACATTTTGTTCGACTTTCTTTGAATGCTGATAGCCAAATACGGGCAAATAGTATAGTCAATTGATAGTCTAGTCTAATCAATAGTATAGTATATTGATAGTCAAGTTTATGCTTAAATTAAATTAAATTGAATTAAATTAAATTAAATTAAAGGCATTAAATTAAAGGCAATTCATGCTTTCCCAGGAAGCACACATCAATCAGACGCTTCAGAAATTCACAATTTTTATGATCTTTTTCATTGTGCATTTGATCGCTAACTCATTTTTGCTCATTATGCTAGTGAATCGTGATCGATTCTTGTGCTTCCGAAGATTTTTAGGCTGACAAAACATTTAAGGTGATTTAAAGACTTTTCATGCGTGCTGACAGCCACAGAAAGATAATTCAAGTTCTTGAATCCAGTTTAAGAATACACTCTATTGTTGAAAATAACAAACAATGCCAGCAGAAAAGCTTACTTAATATTTTAGACCCAGATAACCAGGGGATATTTCTTTATTGAGATACCTTAAAATGTCGTTCATACTTTCCACTCTTGTCTTTTGAATTTTGAGACATGGTCTTCCTTTTTTCACAATTTCGTTTTTCTCAGCTACAGTTCTTCTGGAAAACGGTTTCAGCAAAAGGTCACTTATACAAAACTCTTTGTTTTCCATAATTACCCATATATAATTTCCATAATTTCCATAATTTTCCATAATAATATATATATATTTATATATATAGATATATTATTATTATAATATATATATATATATACTAATATTTATAATATATAATATATATATATATTTAATATATATATATATATATATATATATATATATATATATATATAATATATATAATATTATACTATATAATATATATATTCGCGACTGGATTTCAGGGCCTCGCTTTCTTGAAGAGCTACGATTACTGGAGGCGCGAAAAAATTTGAACTACAAGGAATTACAAAGTGGGGAGGCAGTTCCAAGGAGAAGGCGGATGACGAGCCCCGCCCAAGGGACTCCCACCTGAAAGCCTAAACAACTTACTCTTATCCATCAACGAATTTCTTGCTAGGTACTCTCTTATACTATTTAAATTTAAAAATCAAAATACTTTTGTTTGCAAACATTTGATTGTAAATATGAATGTAAGTATAAAAGTAGTCTTAAATATCGTATTTAAACATAAGTTTACATTATTATGTTTATGTGGGATTTCCACATTCTTTAAAAAAAAACAAACAAAAACAAGCAAAAACTGACTGATAAATAAGTATATATATATTCATATATAATATAATACTTGGTGAGATATATTATCATCAGTCATATGATATATATATATATCATATAGTAGTAATATAATATAATATATATATATATATATACTCCTATATGAATTATGCATACATAGTTTAGTTAGTTAGTTAGTTAGTTAGTTGTGCACCAAACCTCTACCCATGAATTTCGTGTTCATCATATACCAACGCATAGGTCTTTTTCAGATTGAGTTACCATGTATTTCTAACCAAGTGGATTATACGCAAAGTATATATAAGCTATAAAGCAACCTCTTCCCGGCTCAACTCAGTTGAAATTCTAGCACTCCGATGTGTATCCATTCAAATGAGCCGATTCTTCTCTATCTAGAAGCACGACGACAGGATGAGATAAGAGAAGAAGAGGAGCAACGAGACACATTGGCTATAAGGAGGGAGGGTGGGGTTGAGGCGAATGAATATTTGAGGAGAGAATTTGAATTTTATGAGTAGCAATTAAAATTTAATGTATTTTCCTACCGCTTTTATGTTGTGTGTGTTGAGATAGTGTATCCACTACTAACCGTAATACTGATAATTCCAAATATCGCAGAAAATTTCATATTATATAATAAATATAATATATATGAATATATATATTATATTATATTGTATATTGTAAAGAACATATTTCATAATCTGTAAATATCTATAATTTATTTGTATATTATATAATTCCTTTATTAGTATACACAAATCATAGATATCATGACATTTATATCATAAATAATTTAGCAATGCTTTCAAGAAATATAAGATATATATATATAGTATATATATATATATATTATAATAGTATATATGGTCTCCTATACTAATATAGTATAGTATAGATACTATAATACGTAGTAACTATATATTATATATATAACCTAATGAACGAACCTTCATGAGCAGAAACAAACAATAGCATTGAAATGGTTCCCTCCTTCCATCCCCCACCAGAGACCTCATTTCCCCCTTAATCCTTTTCTCCCTCCTTATAACCCTCCTTTGACCCTTCCTCTCTCCTCCTCTATCCATCCCTCTTCTCCCCTCCTCTCCTCTCCTCTCTTTTATAAGGAAGGACAAATAAATATTTTTCATTTGAACAAACTTTGAAATCTTATTTTGTGCTTTCTTCAATTTTAATCCACGACTTTATTAAAACAATTTGTCAACATTTCACAAAATTTTCTCCTTAGGCTAAAGTTATTATTATTATTATTATTATTATTATTATTATTATTATTATTATTATTATTATTATTATTATTATTATTATTATTATTATTATTATTATTATTATTATTATTATTATTATTATTATTATTATTATTATTATTATTATTATTATTATTATTATTATTATTATTATTATTATTATTATTATTATTATTATTATTATTATTATTATTAGTAGTAGTAGTAGTAGTAGTAGTAGTAGTATTAGTAGTGGTCTTAGTAGAAGCGATACTTTAATTATTTATTATCCCTAAAATTAGTATTGAAAGGAGAGTGTCACAAAGATATTATCTTATCATTTAAAGATGATCATCCCTGTAAATTACACTGAAAAAAAAAATAGTTCCAGTTATGTTATGCCTAAATCCGGTTAGGCAAATTATAACATCTTAGATTCCCAAAGGCTGAAAGTGACTTTTTTTTCCTATTCAGCCTTTGCAAATAAAGGTAATTATAAAAAAAAAAGAGCAAAAAGCTTTCCTGCTTAATTAAACTAAGTCAAATAATTTTATTGTTTCTTTAACCTTTCTCTCTCTCTCTCTCTCTCTCTCTCTCTCTCTCTCTCTCTCTCTCTCTCTCTCTCTCTCTCTCTCTCTCTCTCTCTCTCTCTCTCTCTCTCTCTCTCTCTCTCTCTCTCTCTCTCTCTCTCTCTCTCTCTCTCTCTCTCTCTCTCTCTCTCCTCTCACACACAGCACACACACACACACACACACACACACACACACACACACACACACACACACACACACACACACACACTTTTGCTAATCACTCTCTTATCAAGAGAATTAAAATTTTCCATAATAAATTTTATAGCTAATAGTATATCTAACACAAAAAAAAAATTTTATGAATAAAAAGTACTATTACAATTATTGCAAATTTTACCTTACACTATTTAGATATTTTTATTCGAGTAAATTTCCATTAATTTCAAGATTTAATATCTTATAAATTTATTTTTATATTTATTCTTTTTATTATTACCATTAAGAGGTTTACATTTGTAATTACATCATTTAACACATATAATCTTAAATTTTTCTTTAGCAATCACATACTTTTTCAGTTAATGTAACTTATTCCCAAAATTATGTTACGATTAAAGGTTAATTGAGATAGCCCTCTATTGTATTTTATCCCTTTTTACTGCAATTCCATAATTCTTACAAGACCTCTAGCATCTTAAAGAACCTTCGAATTCTATAAGTTTATACTATATATATATATATATATTATATAAATATAATAATATAATATATAATAATATATTATATATTAATTAATATATATATATATAATTAATATATATATAAAATATATATAATATAATATATATGTTATATAATATAATATATATATAGTTATATATATATATATTATATGTATACGTATAATATCAGGCTGCGAGTCGTAAAATTAAGACGTGTTCGACTCCGACCTCCGACTCCGACTCCTTAAAATTCAAATTTGGATTTTCGCCTCCGACTCCATTTAAACAAAAATTTTCGACTCGACTCCGACTCCGACTTCACTCCAACAAAAATTTTCGACTCCGACTCGACTTCGACTCCACTCAAAAAAAATTTTCGACTCGACTCCGACTCCGATTGACTCCAGCAGTCAAATTCACAAATTCGACTCTGACTCAGCTTATGCTTACAAAGTTACAATAAAACTTTGTTTCAACTATTCTTTTTTCGCTTGCTTTTGAAAAAAAAAAAAATAAAAATATACCACTTTTCCATGAATCTAATTCCAACATGCGCTATAGGGTAAAGTACCATAAAGATATAAAGATGCTGGCGCAAAACATTGAAAAGAAACCCCTTTTAGAGTTTGTAAACAAATGTATAATGGAACTTTATAAGGTTCTTATTAATTATATTTTAATTATATAAATAAACAAAATATTATTATATAATTAACAGTTTAATACTTTCAGTCTCAAGTGTAGTTAAAAAGTTAAAATCATATACTTAAATTACTTTGCGACATAATATAATATACTATATTATATTTAATATTCTATTGCCCTATATTCTATATAATATATATATATATATATATATTATAATATATATATATACTATATATATTGTCTTAATTTAATACGGAGTGAGCAGGGATCGATTAATGGCTCCTTGTTATTTCAATTGTCATATGGATGGGTTATGACAAGAATTAAGAGGGGTGGCCATGAAATGGTGTTAAGAATAGTTGAGAGCATCATTGGAGGTGAGTGGAGGGTGTCCTACCCATTATATGCGGATGATTTGTGGTTTGTGTGGTGAATCTGAGAGAGTTGGAGAGGATTAGTAAAGATTGGTAGAGAGACTTGGCAGAGTGTGTAAAAGGAGGTTTGAAAGTAAACTTCATAAGAGTAAGGTTAATGTTCTGTATTAGGACAGTCCTCGTATGAATATTATGTTAGAATGGTGAGCAGCTGGACATGTCTGAGTTAAATATTTAGATATATGTTGATGGAAAAGGGAAAGGATTATGCAGAAAATAAGTAGTAGATAAAATTGTGGAGGGCAGAAGTGGCCTATGCAATTAAATCGTTGGGTAATGTGAAAGGACTAAGTCTTGAGGCCTAGTCTTTTCATGACGATGTTGTTAACCTGTGTGTTAAATGTACTAGTAGCGAGACTTATGCTGTGGAATAAAGTTATACATGTCACAAGTTCCACATGTGTTCAGATGGAATTCTGAGCTGGCGTCGCTAGTGTGAGAAAATATATAAAATGTGGAGTGAACTGTATTAAAGAATTATTGTGTGAATGTTATGCACCCAGTCACAAGGATACAGAAATTAGCACCGTAATAAATGACTAAGACGTTGAAGAAGGTTTGTCATTGTGCAAAGATGCTGTATATATCGGTTTCTGGTTTCCAGCAGGTAACCTGTCTAGTGGTTAGTGTGTTGATTCGACCGGCTGGAGACAGAAGAAAAAGTGATTGAGTCAGTAAAGGAATGGCTACAGGAGAGAAATGTGAGTTTGCAGAGGCGAAAGAAAGGTGCTGCACAGGAGGAATGCGGTTTGTGAGAGGTCGATGTTTTTGTGGCCCACCTGGTTTATGCAAGGGATGAACCCCTACACTGTTACTATCATGGCATATGTATGCTCCGTTCGCGGTCCTATGAAACCTCTAGTGGATTATCTGACTTAGACGAGTCTCACAATAGTATAGAGGGGGGTCGATAAGCTGCGACTTTCTTTTCAACTTGTGGCATATTATTCTACTACTTTTCTTTCTGATGCAGCACGCACCTTCCCCAGTCATGGTAAAAATATATTAAGTATTATGTATACTATATATAAGTATAGGTAGTGAGTTATAAATATCTATTGCTACCTTAATATGATCCTATAGTAGTATCTATATATATGTTATTATATTAATATATATATTAATATGCATAATTGCAATGGTTATAAATATCTATTCACCTCAAATGGTTGATATAACATGGTCCACACCCTCATTACCAATAGGGTCGAGAAGTATGTTGTGCAAATTAATAGGAATAGAACATTTTTCGATACTACCTTATTCTCCAAATGCGAACGGAATCCTTGAAGGTTTAAATCGTACTTTATTGCTGTTCCTACTTTGCATGCCTAAAATGAACCTGGAATTAAGAAACAAGGGTGATAGCAGATTTTTACCATTTGACATGTTCTCTCTGCTCCAAGGACCTACCACAAAAGAAGGAATAACATCTGCCAGAATTTTATTTGGGTAGCACATTATCGTACCCGGTGGACTAGTGGACATAAATATCCCGAACAAACCCATATTGCAACAGTTATATTGAACAACTTGTCTTTTATGGCTAAGAATTGAGCCAAGAAATAGTACAAATCAACAAAAGAATTTGAATCAGAATGCTCAAACACCTGAGTTTTCGGTAAAGAATAAAAGATAAGGTTTAGAAGAGCGAGAGGTGAGATGCCCAAAAAAGTGAAAATTAGATTTAAAGACCGAAAAGGTTGGCAAGAAATTTATAAAAACAGGAGGCCGTACATTAAAACAGGCCGGCAATTCCCTGACAGGACAAACCTCATCACATAAAGGCTGTCAAAAAACATTTAGAGGTCATGAGGGTAGGGTGGGATAAGGGGTTATTTTTGGAAGCTTCTCGGAGACTAATCGCGTGGCTGCCATTTTCAAAGGATTATTTCTTTTAAGAGAATGAGTTAATTGTATTTTATGGTTTGTGATATACAAGGAGCAGCTTACTCAACTGTAAGAAGGAATGTGGATAGTGGACAAAAAGGAAAGAACATTGGGCCCTGGAAGTTCCATGGGATGTACTCAAACACTCCATATATGAACAACGGTGAGTAATCCATCTCTTTCAGGAGGGATATCTCTATCTCTCTCATATCTCTATATACTATAATATATATATATATTATAATATACATATATATATATATATATTTATATATATAGTAAATATATATAATATATTATATATTATATATATATATATATTAATACTATACTATATTATATGTGGTGGCGGTGCGGTGAGTGTGCGCCAAAATTTTGGTGCGGTCGGTTGCGGTGCGCTGTGTTCGCTCTCGGGTGCGGTGCGGTGGCGCACTGCAAAAGAGCCGGTGCGCGGTGGTGTGGTGCGCGGTGCGGTAAGATGATGGGTGGTGCGGTGCGGTGCTGGTGCCGAACACCTCCCAGGTGCGGAGCTGCTGCGGTGCGCACAAAATCCGGGCCGGGCTGAATCGGCCACATACCCTTAGGTATTATTGCTGTTAAGGTTGCGGTTTAATTGCAAATTTTTTGTTAATCTAATTATTTCAATGTGTTAGTGTAAATTAACATTGTCATGCTTGGAGATATGTTTTGATAAAAGCATGAACAGGAATGGGTGTTTTTTGTGAGTCTTCGTTTAGTTACTTAACAGGTGTTTAAGTGTGGATTCTTTGTTAAGTTAGCTGTTATTTCTTACCACCGTAAGATGTGTTCAGGTTTGTTCGTTGTATATTTAATAATATATTCTTGTTCTAACGCACTTAATTCAGTTAGCTTTATTAATGAGGAAACTTATGTTTTCGTTAGCATACTTTCACCCGGCCTTACGTTTTTCTCTAACTCGTAAAATTTTAGGTTAAATATTACCATGTCCAGTGGTAAATGTAAAATTGTTATGTTAGAGATATGCTCTGAAAAACATGTGTGAATAAGATACGTTTTTGGATGCTATGGGTTAGTTACTTACATACTGCTGTTAGGTGTGACAACTTTGTTAATGTTGACCGTTTAATTCGCTGTTTAAGATGAGTTAAGTTTTTGTCGTTGTACATTATTTTCTTAGTTTTTCAGATGAAATGGCTAAGAGTAAGCTTTATTGTAATGCTGAAACTTTTGTTTACGCGGTCAGACCATCATACTTGTCCCTGATCTTTGTATAAAGAACTTGATTTTTATGTTTATGTTTATCCAAAATATACTATACTTCGAAATGTGACCGTTAAAATCAATACGATCAATAGAATCATAGATCACAGACTGGTCAGGAGGGTGCTAGGAAGGGAGCTGATGGTGGCTATGATTTTAGTGGATTTAACTGCTTAGGGTATGTAAAAACGTTTAATTAAAGGTTATAAAAAAAAAAAAAAAAAAAAATGTAAATTGGCTCTCAAACAATTTTTATTTATCTTATTATTTATTTATTTTAATTTAATTTTTTTTTTCTTGATGGTTCTGTTTTTAAAACTGTTATTTTCGAAATCTACAGATCCACATAAACTATTAAAAAGAACAACATGATAATAATCGTATCATTACAACAAAACTTTAATAACCTCCCTTTCTCCAAAAAGCACCTGCACCGTGTTCCAGCACCGTCGTTGTCTGTGCCTACTCCTATCTAGAGACTCCCTCCTTTCCTTCATTCTTCTTTTCCTCCTTATCCCTTCTTTTCCTTCCTTCCTCTCTCCTTCCCTCCTCCTTACTCCTTCTTCTTCTTCTTCCTTCCGCCCTGTTTTGCATCCATGCATTTCTTTTCTTCTTCCTTTTTTCAGGAAGGGAAGGACCCTCCTCCGACGGCAGGGTCCCTGGAATAGAACCCGAATTCCAACTCCACGACTAGACCGTATCCGAATCCGACAGACGTACCCTGTCCAACTCCGTCCGACTAATCCGAAACCTCCAGCCTTTCTCCTCAAGATTTCAGTCTTCTCGATCATTTTTTTTAATTTTTTGCGTTGTGGGGCAGCACCCCTTACAGGGGGGAACCGCAGAGAAAAGAAACGCTAACATCATCTCGTCTCCCCAGGGAAACTGAGGATTGGCTCATCAATATAAACTCCACTACAATTTCATCTCCCGATTCGTTAAGGCCTGAAAGGACTTCAGGAACGAATTTGACTTGAAAGCTAAGGGGGTGTCAGCACCCCTTAGAGGTGACCTACGGGACCAGAAACACTCGCCAGGATCAGTTTCTTTTTATTATCAACTCACCAATAATCATATACCCCACCAAGTTTTTTGAAGGGCGATAGCTCTAATTCCTTCATATGAGAGCGCGGAAGCTGTGCAGTACAATAGCGCGGGGCGGGGTGCGGTGCGGGGATTCGTAGTCGCAAGAAGAAGACACGCAGACGGGAAAAAAAACACTTTCTTCGGACGCTAATAAATAAATATATATTGGCAGTGTTTTGTGTATGCGCAAGTATTTGTATGCGCACGCGCGCTCGTTCTGTGTCTGTCGGTCAAACAGACTTCGGCTTCTGTTTTGACCTCCAAGTGCTCGTCGCCCCAAACGCTCGTTAGGATGGGCCTAAACTCACGCCACGCGATCAGCCACATAGGGTGTAAGCGCCAGCGCAATAATATCCAGGCGTCCACTTGACCTCGGGGGTTACCCCCCATTTGCTCTATATACATCCTACAACCCTTGAAATTACACAGGATTCGATGGCTTATTCCGTCTATATAGATATTATATTCCAATTCAAGACCTTAATCCTTATAACTTTTTGAGAAATAAGCTGGTCCTCTGCGTCAACACTGGTCGGCTCGAAAAATACTACTACCATATATATAAATATATGATATATATAAAATATATATTATATATATATATAATATATTAATATCATATAGTATATTATATATAATATATTATAATTTTATATATTAATATATATTATATATTATATTATATGATTATTATATATTAATATATACTATAGATTATATATATAATATTTATATATATAATAATTATATATAGTATATAATAATAATATTTTTTAAAACGATATTTTTTTTTTTAAAAAAAGCCGATATATTCGATATTTGATAAAATATCTTAATATATCGATATTTTTTATATATCGGACATCCCACGCCACCCTGCACGGAGCCGTGATACTCCTCCGCAATGCAGTAAAAGTAAAAACGGAAGAAATCCAAGCGAGCGTTGTGACATGGCTTGCGTTATTTACTTCGTCTTGAGGCAATGGCCATTGGACAGCTTAGGTTTCTTGACCATAGACTTTGTATTCCCCTTCAATCATTCCTTTGCTTCTTCATTTTCTTGTGTTCATTTAAAACTCAATTTATATTTGTAACAAGCTTTTTGCATATTCATTTTGTTATTTTACATTGAAAAGTGAAGAAGAAATGGTAAATTATTTTGAACATTATATATAAATTTTGATTATCACTTTACCTATTTAATTATAATAGCTAAATCCTATTTAAATTCCCAGTTCTACACAGGAATTTCTGTATGTTGTACCAAGCTTTTTGTCTACTCTGAGGAGGAACATTTTCTAATGCTAGAATTGTTTTGACACCGAGACCCGAGACTCCCAATTCTCCCAGTTCCTTTTGAAGCATACTTATTGCATACAGGTACTGCGGACTGTTTCATTGGGGTGTGGACATGAGGGTGACAATTTCATTTTTATCTTATGTAGATAACCATTTAATTTTGTATGTCCTATGCTCAACCTTATTATTGCAGTACTTAATTTCCTATTCTCTGTAGGTAAATAGAAGTTTTCATTGTTTGAGTGAAATTGACATAGTGGGTGAAAACTCAGAAAATCCTCTGGTTCTCTTTTGTATTCATCTTTTAATTTATTATAAGCAAAAATCATTAATTCTTTATTTTCCAAAGGGAAAATGCAAGTTTCCTTATTTTCATGTGCAACTTGGGAAGCTGCATCCACAATCTCATTTTCCAATATACCTACATGTGATGGTATTCATAAAAAATGAACAACCCATTCCTTTTTGATATTCATTTTGCTTAAGCAATCTTGGATTACCTTATGGATTTTATTATTTTCCAAATGATTTTTTGCTTTAATAGTGTGTATAGAGCTCAGAGAGACAGTACAAATGACTACCTTTTGAGAAGGTAAATAATCTAGCATGAAGGTTAAGGCTTTGTATAGCTATAAAAAAGAGTGATTTCCTTCCAATTTCCATGTCTGAGATAGTTGGAGATTCAGGTATATTAGTATATTTAAAATAATATATATATCATATATATATTATATTTATATATATATAATATATATATATATATAATATATAATATATATATATATATATCTTATATATATATAATATAATATAATATATATATATATATATATATATTAATTCAAATAATGAGGAGAGTCTAGCTCCAATTCCCTCTATATTTATCCACCATTATTTCAAATTATCATCAGAGGTGGCATTCAGAGATGGTGCCCGCTCATTTAGGGGTAAGTCCGCTAGGAGCGCAACCTCCGCACCTCGAGAAAAACGTAGTCCGCTAGAGCTCCTTCCGCACTTATTCAGACGCATCAATACCTCCGCTACGCAGTCCGCAACAGTCTGCCCCTGCTAATAATGGTGGCGATTTTTAACAAAAGATTTATAAAAAATAATACTAATAGTATATATCCTTTACAAAATTTTATTTCTATTTATTATAATTTATACTTCTAATACAACAAAAAATAAGGATGAATATTTAAAAAAATGCGCCCGCCCGCGTCAACCTTTTTATTCTCTTCTTTTCCTCCTCAATGTTCTTCTTCAAGAGGACAAGATATCCATAGTTTATCTTTCAAAAAGATAGGTGTTTTTTTGTGTTTGCTCTCAATTAAAAGCGGCAGGTTAGGCAGACCTATTCTTTTGCCTCCACGGAATAACAATTATCAGCACATAATATCCCACTTACGAGAATAACTGAAATTATTTCGGCTGCATTCTAAATGAACCATACAACAAACATCATAAATCGATAGAATAAAACAAGTCTAAAAAAAAAAAAAGACAGCCTAACAACACTAAAAAAAAATTGTATCCTAACATCAACGTGATGGACTACAATGAAATAAACTGAATAGTCTACAGCCACGAACGAAACTAAGGGGAGAGGTGTATTATTTATGGAACAAGTTCAACAATTCTTGCCTATAGGTGGCTATTCTGAAAAGGGAAAGATGGTCCTTGGTGAGAGGAGTGGGTGTTAGTGTCACAATCCACTGGTCCATTTGGCTTAATTTAAGGTCCTTCAACCAAATCAATTCTGCCTCCTTCTGAAATATTTTGACCACCCTGTCCCACCCATAAGAAGGTCTATTTCGGTCCAGACTTTAGTAGAATCCATGAAACCTCGACTCTGCAGGAGTCGATGCTTTTACGTTTCAGCTCGGTAGCTATATATTTATTAATTATAATATATATATATATATATATATATATATTATATATCATATATATATATATATATATATTAATATATATATATATATATATATATATATATAATTAATATTATTTATATATATATATATCAGTAATTATATATATTAATATATATATATTTATAAGTATTATATATATATATATATATAATATATATATATTATAATATATATAATTATTATATATATATATATATTTATATATGTATTAATACGCAGTGGCGTTATTCTCTTCTTCCCCACCGATTTTTTCGGGGGGGACAGATACTAAAAATCGTTTTCTTATATAATATATATATATATATATAGTATCATATAAGTATATATTATAATATAATTATAAATTATATATATATATATACTATATTATATATATTATATATATATATATATAATTATATATATAATAATATATATATATATATATATTATTATATATTAATATATATTATATATAAAGTGGAAGGCTATAATATTAAAATTTTCTAGAAATATATGTAAATTTTTTATAAATTACTAAAATCCAACCCACGCTTACCTAAATTGTTAAGATTTAATCTCCGGCAAATGAGTGTGAGCAAAGTCCGAGATAACTTATCTTCAGGTTTTTTCAATTTCAAATATTCAAAAAGTTGTTAGATGCAAGATCCCATAAGTCTTTTAATTTCCAATTGTATTTTTCAAGTAGGTTTTCAGAAGTCTTAATGTTGAAAAGCTTTTTCTACTGTAGCAGTAGACATGGGTAAATTGCCAGTATTGCAATCAAGATGTATATATTTGGAGAATTGTGACTGCGATACAAGAAGACTAGTTCCGTATATGCTGTTTTTGGACGATCTGTGCTGTGATCCATTTCAACTTCCCAAATCCCATTCTGCTTTACTAAATCTTCATTGTGGCTTCGGAGATCTTCTTGTGAAATGGTAATTCAATATTTTATCTTCTCTATATGGTATTACAAACTTGCTCGGTATGACCAAAAATTGCCAAGGAAGATATAAATTTTTTAATTATTAAAACACTCCTCTCCCTATGCTGAATATTAAAGTATCCAAAATATTATATATAAAATGAAAGGTGCATTTTAAGTCTGTGGTTTGGAAGAAGGAATGTTGGGTGTATGTGCATTTCTTTGATGGCTTCAAGTTTAGTTTTAACTAAAGGAACTACGAGAATTTGTTATTGAATGACGTAATTTATAAATATAAATTAATTTTTACTTGAC
>JABUQX010007052.1:30000-37500 GCA_015478945.1 Trachelipus rathkii | reverse complement strand
AAGAGAAGGAGGAAACCCAAAGGAAGGGAGCATAGAGAGCAGTGACGCGTGCCAAACCCGTCAAAAGATTTGGATATGTCAAGCGCCACCCACGCAAGGACTCCCCATGGTCCCTAAGGGCAGAAGACCATAAATCAGTTGGATAGGACAAGTTATGTCACAGTGACCTCCGAGCCGACGAAAGCCATACTGAATGATCTGAAAGAGGGAATGAGGACTCCAGATGATCCAGGAAATGAGAGTTAAGAAGAGTTTCAAAGATTTTAGATAGAATACAAGTGAGAGCTATAGGGCGATAGTTAGAAGGATCAGAGCGGCTACATTTTTTCGGGATCGGTTGGACATGTGCGCGCTTCCAGCACTGAGGAAAAGTATTAGTATTAAGACATAGAGAGTAGAGTTGAACGAGGACAGGCGCCAGCTCAGAAGCACATTCCCTTTGTGGATTTGCATGAACATGTTGTTTGGTGATTGATTCTGTTGGCTTGACTTGGACAATCTCGATAGGCCCATGTGGCTTCTTACCGTCTTTTTATTTCTAAGGTTTCTGATGATTCAACCCCTAGCGTCCTAAACACTATTTCCAAAAATATCATCAACGGCCTTAACTAAACACCGTTTCGAAGAATCATCCTTATAACAATAGGCATAAACAAAGCCTTTGACATAGTCCTCATAAATATTCTCATACAGAAAATCCTACACACTCAAATGCAAAACAATTTTAAAAATTATTTCAAATTCCGTATCAGGTCTCACAGGTCAAGTAACAAAAAAAAAAAAAAAAAAAAAAAAAAAAAAAAAAAAAAAAAAAAAAAAAAAAAAAAAAAAAACCATCAAAAACAATGAAACTTAGAAATGGTGTTCCCAAGGGAGTCATTTTGTCCTCTCTCATTGTCAACTTATTAACAGTCGTCCTTCTTATCCCCCCAAACACCAAAACACAAAACTCATAACATAAGCCGTCGACATAGCCATCATAACACAAAACTCTTCCAACACCCACAGCTACGAAACTTTCCCAAACTTACATCCAGCAACTCGAAACATTATTAATAGAGTGACAGTCTCACCCAAAAAAATTCTCAATTACCCTAATTACTACTGACTGACATCAATTCTCCCTTCATACCAAAGTAGAGCTAAGCAGTGTCCTAATACCCCTAAATAAATAAATAAAACACCGAAGATCTCCTGCCTTATCTTAGATTAGGGTTGGTCAAAGCACCTGGGGAGGTGTGGTGCAGCGTGATGCGGCACACAATTCTGGTGTGGTGGGGGTTTTAAAAATATAGAGATACGGTGCGGTGCGGTGCGGTGCGTAAAATTCTGATGCTCGACCAACCTACCTTATACCTTGGACCCACACTCCGTACCCTAGACCTACACTCCGTACCCTAGACCCTACACCTCATCTTTTCTACACACATTATCACACGACCATCTCTGCAAACGAGAGATTAAATAATATACTTACTCTCACACAAAATGACTTCAGCAATGAATTAACTACCCTTAGCATAGCATACAAGCAGTTCATAAGACTCGCACCCCCACTACGCATCCCCAGCCTGGAACCAAGATACCGCTCCCTCCTACATAGGAAATTTCGTAAAAGTTTAAAATTCAGCCCTTCGAATAATAACAGGTTGCACAAAAGGAAAAAAAATTAAATATCTATACTACAAAACAAACATCCTCCTTAAACGACATTATCGTGACATCTTAGGGACATAGTTTTACTCCAGCACTCTCTAAAACACCAACTCTCTCTACCACAATAGCCTACAAGACCATACTTTAAAATATCCACCCTGGCCCCAGCCCTATATAACAGCAATATTCATAGAACGATCAACCCACATACAAACAACAATATTCTTACGAAACATATATACACAATCAATACACAAAAATAATTAAATTGGCGTCAAACCAACCTCCTTATCAACGCACACCCTCCTGACACTTCAAACTCAAACACAACTCTCCCACGCAAAGGCGAAATACCACTAATAAGAGTGCAATCGGGACACACCTTAAATTACAAGCAAATAAACATAGTATCTAACTACGTAACACATTACATTTCCAATATGTCTAATAACCTAACTAGAAAAAGAAACAACTGATCATCTTCTATTAAAATGTTCTTCGCTCACAGAACGTAGGACACAATTCCAACTTCTATTCATACGGAACCTTTAGGTACGGACAGCTGACACACTATGGCCCCTCAATAAAGTGCGTACCAGGGGCAGAGGAACAAACGTAAATATATATAAAGAAATATATATATATATATATTATTGCTATATATATATTATTATTACATATATATATTATATATATATAGAGTTATATATATATATATATATATATATTATATATAGCATATACATATATATACATATATTAGTTACCCGCATATATACAGCAACATAGAGCATATATATAAAGAATATTGTTGTTATATATATATATTATACATATATATATAGATATATTGTTACAGGTGTGTTATTATGCTGGCTAAGGTTATATATAGAGCATATGCTATTATTCTTATTATATATATATATATATACATATTTATCTTTATATTTATATATATAGAGAAAGAAAAATATATATATATATATATATATATATATATATATATATATATATATATATATATATATATATATATATATATATATATATATATATATATATATATATATATATATAAGAATAGGAAATCTGCATAGAATATTGAATAGGGATGGTGCTTTCGCAACTAGATGAAATGAATGTGACTAGAGTGTGGGGAACACTTCGAAAATTCCATAACATTGGCAGTAATGATGAGGAGTGAATGTGTGGGTTTGATGGCAAGAAGGAATAGGCATTTTGGGGATGAGATCATTAGTAAGGAGAAAGTAATGGGTAGAGCGAGAAAGTTGAAGAATGGTAAATCTGCCGGTATAGATGAAATTACCGGTGAAGTGATCAAGAACGGAGGCGTGATGGTGATTGATAGGATTTGGAAATTGTGTAACAAAGCGTTTATGGGTATAGTTCCGAGGATTGGAGGAGAGCAGTACAGTACCTTACATAAGGGCGAGATAAAGGGGTAACTGAGAATTAGTTTATTGAGTGTTGTAGGGAAGATATATACTGGCATTTTGATCGAAAAATGCGTCGAGTGATTGAAGGACTAATTGTGAAGAGCAAGGTGCGTTTACAAGTGGTAGAGGATTTGTGAATCAAATCTTTACATTGAAACAAATGATTGGAGAAATGAGGGAGAAGAAGAATAAATTGTATTTAGGTTTTTTGGATTTGCAAGCGTGCGTGTGATATATTAATAGGGATGCTCTATGGCAGGTGTTATTGATATATGGTGTTGGTGGTAAGCTTCTGAATGGAATCAAAAGTATGTATGACGATAGAGAAGCGTGTGTAAGAATAAATAGAGTCGAAAGTGATAGGTTTAATATTAATAGCTGAGTGAGGCAGGGATGTGCTATGTCTTCTTGGTTATTCAATTTGTATATGGATGGGGTTATGAAATAATTAGAGGTGGAGGTGGTAGGAGATGGTGCTAGAATGATGGAAAATGGAAAAGAGTGGAGGGTACCCTACCTATTATATGCGGATGATTTGGTTTTGTATGGCGAATCTGAAGAGAGTTTGAGAGGATTGGTAGAGAGATTTGGCAGGGTGTGTGAAAGGAAATGTTTGAAAGTAAACGTATATAAGAGTAAGGTTATGGTTGTGAGTGAGGACAGTCCTCGTTGTGAAATTATATTAGATGGTGAGCAGCTGGAATAACTGTCTTAGTTTAAATATTTAGTATATATGTTGAATGAAAAGGGAACGGATGATGCAGAGTGTAGTAGGAAAGTTGTGAATGGCAGGATGGTGACTGGTGCAATTAAACCGTTGGTGGATGTAAGGGGACTAAGTCTTGAGTGCGCTAGGGTCTTACATGGGGATATATTTTTTAATAATAATGATAATGTTATAAATTTAATATACACAACAATAAATTACCTAAGATACCGTAATTAATCATAGTCAAAAGCTAAAAGTATCGGAATAACGGCGCTTTGTTACTTTTCCTTTCAAAGAAACGGGATAACGATAACGGAACTACTTTTTCCGAGTAACGGAGTAACGATAACGGAACTACTTTTTTGAGTAACGATGCCGACCTGATATATATATATATATATATATATATATATATATATATATATATATATATATATATATATATATATATATATATATATATATATATATATATATATATATATATATATATATATATATATATATATATATATGTATATTTAAACACCAAATTATATTCACTAGTTATTGCTAATTAAAAAAGGCTTTCTTTAATTCCAAATTAAATTCTATGATTAACTATAGTATTTCAAGTTAGTTTTTTTATTCAAGAATTAGAATTTAAATATTAATTTTTGCTATCTGAATGTGAATTAAGAACAAATAAATGTTTTAAATTTTATAAATAAGATTTTAAATTTCGCGAAATAGAGAAAACTTGAAAAAATTTTATTCATGAATGTGGATAGTATACACTGTCTAAAAAATTTTAACTCTGCTATTTCGGATCAAAAATAGCATTATTCAATGACAACGATTCTTACACATTTTGTTTATATTTTAAATAATCTTTTATATTTATTATTTAATATTTTGTAATATTTATGTAATATATAAAATTGATCGTTTCTATAATGATAACTCGGGCTAAGCCCGAGTGTAGGAGTCGCCTCTGATATATATATATATATATATTATATAAGGCGATATATATATATATATATATATATATATATATATATATATATATATATATATATATATATATATATATATATATATATATATATATATATATATATATAGGGGAAATGTGTGTGTGTATGCGTATGTTGTGTGTCGTCATAATGCTTATCAAAAATACCTTACAATTTTCAATAAAACTATTTTTTTTTTTTTTTTTCGCTGAAAATATCTTGAATTATTTTTTGGGTCGAGAAAAATATTTAAGCAGATTCCTAACGGAAAAAACACACTTAAGGTGTGTTTTCTTCGTTAGAAATACACAAAATATTTCTTATTTCTTAATTATTTCAATTATATTTTAGATGTTTCAACAGACGTTAAAACGTTTCTTAACTTCTCGAACCTTCGAATCAGAATCCAGTCAACTTTGTTTTAAGGTAAAAAATCAAAATTCCTCTGATTCCAATTTCCGGCTTTACCGGATACTTTATTTCTGTTTCGGGTATATCCAAATTATTTATTTTTTATTTATTTTTATTTTTTTGCGACGACCACGGCCACGACCCCGACCCCGGCTCGTCCCAAAGTAAACCTTAATTAACACGGTTTAAAAGTTCCTGACTACTCCGAAACCGGTTTCTCAACACTGATTTGTAAATCAAATTAAAATATTTAAAAAAATAAAAAACATTTAACGTTTAACACCACAGCCGTTAAAAAAAAAAAAATAATAATTATCTAAAAATATTCGAGAATTGGTATTAGGTATTAACGGAATAATAAAACGTTTCACGTAATGTAAGTTTTAAGGGAATAATAAAACGTTTCATGTAATGTAAGTTTTAAGGGAATAATAAAACGTTTCACGTAATGTAAAGAGTTTCTTTCTTGTCTTGTAGGAGAAAGCTGTTGTTGCTCTTCAGCTCAGAAAAAAAAATAAAAGAAACATTGTAGACATAAGTGACTGACATACGTGGTCAACTTATCGATCATCTGCGCGTGCTTGATGAATAAATATTTTAGCATTTTTTATTCAAGTTTGTATCTCTTTACCTTATTATATTATTCATAATATTAAAGAGATTATTCATCATCTCAGTGAAACTTCTTCAAATTTTTATGGTAATTTCAAAATTAAAAAAAAAAAGAAAAAAGAAAAGAAAAACAGGAAAGAAGAAAAACATTGGCTTCATGCTTTCTAATATATATATATATATATATATATATATATATATATATATATATATATGGTTGTTATATAGTACATAATTATTATTATTATTATATTATATATTATATATTATTATATTATATTATTATTATATATATATATTTATATACATATATTATTATTATTATATATTATTATTATTATTATATTATTATGTTATTAGTTACATATTACATATATATATACATATGATATTATTGTTGAAAGTTATTATGATATTATATTACATGCTACATACATAAGGCTATATATTATTATTATTGGCTATTACATATACATATATTACATATATATTACATATATATTATTATTATATATATTACATATATATAAACATATAATTATATTATTCCTTATATATATAGGATTCTAAAAAAAAATAGAAACACTTTATATATATGTGGCTATAGATTAATATTATTATATATATATATACATACATACGGAAGGATCGAATTTTAGCATTAATATTCGGCATAGCTGATACTGGGCCGTGATGCTTTCTGAAAATTTTCTGTTCGTAAATTGCAAATTTTTGTCAATAAAAACTATTTTCGCTTCGGCATAAATTCCAGAAGCTTCGCCACAATAATTTTCTTAAAAAATTAAACTTAACTTAACTTTCCTGAACTTAGAAATTTTTTGAACTTAGAAAATTTTTTCAGAAAAAAGTCACAGTACAGTATCTACAAATATGTCCATTTTTCATTTCCATTATTAAAAAAAAAATTATTCTAATTCACATTCGCATTCACGAGCAATAAAAATAAATTATCCGCATTCGCATTTGCATTCGCACTCGGACGAATGCAAATGCGAATATAAAACGATCCGTTCGGACGTTAAATATTTAGCGTCTTTTGCGATCAGTTTACTAGAAACGGTGTTGACTCGTACCAATTCGAGAAGCAAGTCTCAAATGGTCGACAAGGAAAATGATCGACAGGTCAAATGGTCGACATTTGGAAAAAACAAATCAGGTTATTTAGTTTCTCTAACGAATCCAGCAAACTTAACAACTTAACTTAACAAATAACTTAACTTAACATAACTTAACATAACTTAACATAACTTAACACAACTTAACATAACAACATAACAACATAACTTAACTTAACTTAACATAACTTAACATAACTTAACTTAACTTAACTTAACTTAAAACTTAAAACTTAACTTAACTTAAAACTTAACTTAACTTAAAACTTAACTTAACTTAAAACTTAACAACTTAAAACTTAACTTAACTAAAAACTTAACAACTTAAAACTTAACTTAACTTAAAACTTAACTTAACTTAAAACTTAACTTAACTTAAAACTTAACTTAAAAAACTTAACTTAACTTAAAAATTAACTTAACTTAACTTAAAATTCACTAACAAATTAACTTTTCAACTTAAGTTAAAACTTTAACTTAACTTAAAACTTAACTTAATTAAAACTTCTAATCCTTAACTT
>JABUQX010007052.1:20000-22500 GCA_015478945.1 Trachelipus rathkii | reverse complement strand
TTCAACAACCACTCAACCTAAGAAATCTTCACGGACCAGAATTATGTTTCCTCATTTCTATTAATATATATTCTTTATTTGTTTTGATTAATTAATTATTATTATAATTATTTTTATTATTATCATGTTAAAATTAAGAGACTCAAGCTATCAAAAAATTTTGATAGCCTAAATAATATCGATATATATATATATATATATATATATATATATATATATATATATATATATATATATATATATATATATATATATATATATATATATATATATATATATATATATATATATATATGTATATATATATGTTTATGGTAGAGATAGTTTTTCTATATGTATATATATATATATATATATATATATATATATATATATATATATATATATATATATATGATATAGAGGATATATATATATATATTATATATATATATTTAATGTGTGTGCGTGTGTGTGTTTGAGAGAGAGAGAGAGAGAGAGAGAGAGAGAGGGTAGTGAGAGAGAGAGAGAGAGAGAGAGGATAAATTTCCATTTCCTTAGATGAAAATGATATAAAGGCCATAAAGAGATGAAATATTGCTTTCTTTATCTAAGAAAACTCTTGTTTAAAATAAAATAATATGACCATTATATAATAATTACTTCAAAATTGTATCTTCAACCATTCACACACACACAACACACAAATATATATATATATATATATATATATATATATATATATATATATATATATATATATATATATATATATATATATATATATATATATATATATATATATATATATATATATATATATATATATAGTGTGGCTTATAACATATGAGTGTGTGCGTAAGTCTCCAAAAAATAATGGGACATGCTTTATGTTCGAGTTTATCTAAGGTGCAACATACTAACAAATATTTTCACATTAAAATATTTGACAGCAAAAAAAAATAAATACGCCAAGTCTACTACTTTTTTGTTTCCAAACACGTATTTCAGAATGTATTTATATTTAAAATTTCAAATATAAATAAATATAAATATTTAAATGTTTTAATATTACGAGACAGACATCTGATTAAGGAGATCTGTTTGGAGGCTAGCCTTCACAATCTTGTGACGTCATCAGGACGATGATGCCTCGACCAATTAAAAAGTCATTTCGTAAATTTTGTCTCAAATTTATTGTACATATTTTTGTACATGTACATTGTACATATTTCTCATTACTTGATTAAATATTTGAAGATGTTTATTAGTGTTGTTATTAGTTTTCCCAAGTTAATATTGTTAACAATTTTACAATTGTTAACAATTATTAGTGTTTTTAATTGTTTTCCCAAGTTACTATTATGTTAGCAAATTTATTATTATTATTATTATTATTATTATTATTATTATTATTATTATTATTATTATTATTATTATTATTATTAATTATTATTAATATTATTATTATTATTATTATTTTTATTATTATTATTATTATTATTATTATTATTATTATTATTATTATTATTATTATTATTATTATTATTATTATTATTATTATTATTATTATTATTATTATTATTAGTATCAGTAGTAATTATATTATTATTATTATTATTATTATTATTATTATTATTATTATTATTATTATTATTATTATTATTGTTATTATTATCATTAGCAACAAAAATATTTTTTTGGGAATGTTTCCTTAACTTCATTAGTGCAAACTTACTAATTTTGGGGTAAGAAAAACGAATATGACAAAGAAAACTTTTTATTAGCTCTCTATTAAGAGAAAACGATATATTTTAATTACATATGCCAACAATATTGAAAGTTTATTTTAAATATTGTTAATGGCAGTTACATTCTAAGAGTTCTAATTGATGGATGAATACCTGGCAGGTGGTTCGGTGTGAAGAGTATCATGTGGTGGCTTCATGAGATCGTTTTCTTTTGGCTTGCCTCTTGTAAGTGAGTTCCGGAGCATCCCTACACACAGACCAGCAGTAATCCGCAAGCATAGCTTCATTCCAACGGCCCTGATATCTTTGTTCCATTACAGAAATATCCTGATGGAATCTTTCTCCGTGTTCATCACTGACAGCTCCACAACTAGGAGGGAAAAAGTCTAGGTGGGAGTGGAGAAAATGGATTTTAAGGGACATGTTGCATCCGAGTTGATGGTATTTTTCCAGAAGTACTGTCACCAACTGAGTGTAGTTATCATCTCTTTTGTTGCCTAAGAATCCATGTATAACTCCCTTTAAGGCTTCCCAAGCTTCCTTTTCTTTCCCCTCCAAAACTCGGTCAAACGCAGGATTCTTTACAAGTTGTCGAATTTGTGGCCCAACAAAAATACCTTCCTTAACCTTTGCATCACTCAATCTAGGAAATTTGTCTCGTAAGTACTTAAAGACCTCTCCTTCCTGGTTCATACCTTTGACAAAATTTTTCATGAGACCCAGCTTTATATGAAGGGGTGGAAGAAGAACATCTTTTGGGTCCACGAGAG
>JABUQX010007052.1:12500-15000 GCA_015478945.1 Trachelipus rathkii | reverse complement strand
TCCTTCCCTCGTCTGCAATTGGGGCAGAGGGTATATGGTTGTTGCCAATGCCTCAAAAACTCGATTTCATTATCAATCTACTTGACAAAATCTTCAACATAGCAATGCCATCTTCTTTGATACCACACAACTCTTGCCTTCTTATGTTTAATATATTCTCGACATTTATTTTCCTCGCGATCTTTCTTAGAAAAATCATATTTTCCACATTTAAAAACCCAGAAAAAAATTCCTATAGGATCCTATCCATTCCTATCTTAATTAAGATAGGAATGGATGGGATCTTATAGGAATTTTTTGCTGGGAAGTTTCTAAGAGGTTAAATGTTCTAAAGCATCTTCGTAATTTCATCAAACCATCGCAATTTTTCTCGTTCTCGTTTCGTCCCTGGATGGAGTATGCGTCGCAAATATGGGTTGGTTACAATCACAAAACCCTTCTTGAAAGGGTGGAATCTAAAACTTTTCGTCTTACTAACTATACAACTCCAACTGAATCTCTCGAATCTCTTTCATGCAGTCGAATTGCTACATCACATTCCTTATACTACGGCTATTGAAACAAAAACACTGTTTTTCCGAACTCTGCAACTACATACCTCACCCCCCCCCCCATCAGGAAAGCTCGTGCAAGATGTTTATCTGACCTCAGACTTAACTGTTATGTTCAATCTTCCATACTCGTATTCTTTGGAATACACTCTGGAAAATCTATCTATCTATCTATCTATCTATCTATCTATCTATCTATCTATCTATCTATCTATCTATCTATCTATCTATATATATATATTTATATATATATATATATATATATATATATATATATATATATATATATATATATATATATATATATATATATATATATATATATATATATATATATATATATATATATATATATATAAAGCTAATTTGATATTTCAAACATTGAAAATGAAAAGAAAGTTTTAAAAATGACTGATTTGAAAAGATTTTATTTTAATTTAAAATTTAATTTTCTCTAATTTTTTTCAGATCTAATATTAAATCTTTAATATGGTTTTTATAGTTCAAAAATTTAGATTATTATTATTATTATTATTATTATTATTATTATTATTATTATTATTATTATTATTATTATTATTATTATTATTATTATTATTATTATTATTATTATTATTATTATTATTATTAATATTATTATGAAATTATTATTATTATTATTATTATTATTATTATTATTATTATTATTATTATTATTATTATTATTATTATTATTATTAATTATTAATGTTATAGCCAAAAATTTAAATTTCAATATTTTAAGTAATTTCACAAATTCGTCTAAAAAGTTCCTTAATAAGACAAAAACAGAAAATCTTTCATCTAAACTTCGCCAGTAGAAAAATTATATCCATTCCTCAGAAAGGGTGTCTTAAATCCGAACAACTAGCTTTAAAGAAGGAATATTACAGCCATTCTTGAGGTTCAAAGGGTAAGAGTGTCGGACTTCTCTCAGAGTCGCTTCTTCGGATTCTCTTTCCTTTGAAAATTAAGAAAAAAACTATTCCCATCAAGATCGTTTCTTCAGGACTTAAACTATTGTTGAAGACTTGTGTAATCGTTACAATATTTCTCAATTTTCGCAAAATTTCGCCTCCGAGTTCGGAGGAGCCCTTGGAGATGTGCCGTTGTCCTCGAACGATGTCTTGGAGACTCGTTGTCGTCACTGAGCCAAAAGAGCCAAACTCCTCCGGAGATTTTTCTAAGAAAGATCAAGAGGAAACAAAATGTCGAGAATATATTAATCCTTGGGGGCATTAATCAAGTCAGCTGCTGACATGATTTGGTTGTTCGAGTCATCGAAACACCTCACCTACCTCGGAAACAGCTTTCCCGGCCTTGGAAACCCTTAATTTGAATCCTCAAGCGCCAAAATCTAACGAAGTTATGGAAATTTCCAAGTCAACTGCCGACATGACTTGAATTTCCTACCGTTCAGAAACTCCAGAGCCTTCGAGAACGGTCTCGCAGCCCTTCGAAAAGTGGCATTGCCTTGGAGACGTGCCGTCGTCATTGACGTGCAGTGTTGCCACCGGAAAAAGTGAGCCAAACTCCTCTGGAGTTGGGGGCCTTGCCCAAGTCAGCTGCTCATATGACTTGGTCAAATGGGGGCGACTGTGCCCTGTTAAAAAATACTATATATATATATATATATAATATATATATATATATATATATATATATATATATATATATATATATATATATATATATATATATATATATATATATATGTGTGTGTGTGTGTGTGTGTGTGTGTGTGTGTGTGTGTGTGTGTGTGTCTAGGTGCATGTGTTAACCTTTTCAACGACCCTTAAAGAGTTAGTAGAATTTGTAAATAAATGTAATTGTAATGATAAAAAAGGCAAAAATAATATAAAATAAATTTATTTTCTTTTAAAATTTGAAATGTAAGAAATAGCATTAAAGAAGGTAGCTGAATAATTGTA
>JABUQX010007051.1:0-24456 GCA_015478945.1 Trachelipus rathkii | reverse complement strand
CAGAACTCCGACCAAGCCGCAGCCCGAGATCCGGTGCATCCCTAATATTATAATAATATATATATATTATATGATATATATATATATATATATTATATATATATATATAATATATAATTTATATATATATATATATATTATATTATTAATTATATATTCTTTCTTCTTTCTTTATCTTCCTTTATTTCCCCAAGAATGGTAGTAAGGTGCGTAACGATCGAAGAAGAAAAGCAGTAGAAGGCATGAACATAGTCGAAAAGAAAGCCGAGCCTTACCCCCCCTCGTACCATTATTAGCGAGAAACTCATTCGCAGTCAGAGAATCACCGCTAATGCGGTCATGGGACAGATGGACCGCTCACATGGTAGATCGTCAAGGAGGTTCCCTTGGCCCTGGTGAGGGCCCACAACCTATTGTACCCTCACAATCCCCGCCTTCACTCCTGTTATACACCTTTGTTCTCGCCTCTACCAACTCACATTTCTCGCCTCAGCATTCGTTCACTGACTCAATCCACCTTTCTTCGGCGGTCTCCCGCCGGTCGGTTCCCAACACACTCTCACTATACATCCGCTTAACCAATCCACTACATTCATCCTTTCACATGACCAAACCATTCTTCCATTTGCCCCTTTCTTCACACCGCGTCTTCGATTTACCCCGGGTTTCTCCTAACACCACACAACTCTCTAATACGTCATTCCTTATTTTAACAACTTCTTCTCACACCTAGCATGCCCCTAAGATATTCCATCTGAACACATGAACTTTAGATCTATACTTCTTTTCAGACCATTAGTTCATGCCAACAATTAACACTGTCAACAACAGTTCCCTAGTTTAAGGGACTCGTTAGCGCACTCAGACTTAGTCCTTTTACAATATGCCAACGATTTAATTGCACCGGAGGCAGAGAGGCCGTTGGGCGCTGGCCATGTGTGTTTGCACACTCCTTGGGTGGGTAGCTGGGGTAGTGATGATGTTATATATATTATGTAATATATATATATAATTATATATATATATATATTAATATATATATATTTTATATATATAATATTATATAATACTTATATATATTATTATATATATAAGTAAGGTGATTATTCTTCATCTACTTTTTCCCAGGAGATGGGGTAAGGCGCGTAACATGCATTGGAAAGAAATGCAGTAGGGAAGAATATTGAGCGGATATGAGTGCGGAAAGAAATCCCAGCCTTACCGCCCCCCTTTGTACCATTAATTATAAGAACTCGTCGCAGTCAAAATCTGGCCACCCTAAAGCTTCACGGACCGCGACGGACCCTCCACTTATGGTGAATCGTCAGTGTAAGGCGTTCATCCCTTGGCCCAGGGCGGCCACCATTACCCCCTTCACAAAACCCCGCCCATTCTCTCCTATTATGCACCTTTATTCTCGCCTCTGCCAAACTCACATTCTCTCCTTCAGACGATTCGGTTACTAACTGAATCCAGTGTTTTCTTCGTCTGCGCGGCGAGCGGTTGGTGCTAACAGCGCTGCGGCACTATCATCTTAACCAGATCCGACTGTTCATCATCCTATTTCACCTGGACCAAACCATCTCAAATACTTTCATTTTATTCTTCTCGTTTACCCCTTTCTTCACACCACACACACCACACACACACACACACAACATATATATATATATATAGTATTATAGGTATATAATATATAATATATATATTATATATATTTTATAGTACTAAGTGTATAGGTATATATATATATTATATATAGAGGGTATATATAATATATATACATAATATATATATTATTATATATATTCTCAGATAAAAGGGGTTAGATCATTGTGTGGGTAAACATCTAAATGGGATCCTTTGAAATCCGAACGTGGGAGACCGGAAGAATCGATGTTTTTAAAGAATATGTGTCCCCGAATATGGAGTAGTACGGAAATTTCAGATGAAGCTATGGAACTTTCAGCAAGGCTCTGAAGAGTAAATAGGGTTTTTAGAGCGTTTGATGCTTTTCTTGTATTGTAAATATGGATCAGGATCATTATTTGTCATTTTCAACGTAGTAGCGGGTCGATTAAAGTATAATTATATATTGAGGTTAGTTATATGGTGGTTATATATATATATATATATCGTATATATATATATAAATATATATATAGGTGGTATATATATAGTATATATATTATTATATATATATTATATATTAATATCTTTGTTCAAAATTCTGTTGTCTATATTTACTTACATTAAAAAGCCCTTGGAAAGTTGAAAATTAACACTTAGAAAATCTTACACTTTAATTGCATTATAAAATATTAGAAACATGTATATGTAAGAATATATACAATGTACTGCGGACGGTTTAATTCTAATAGTAATGATTCATTTGTGTATGAGATTTTACTTATTATGTAAGTTCGCAGGATGGAAGATCAATTAGTTGGTTTTTTTATTTTCTTCGTTGTGTTGTTGAAAGAGTTTGATGAATTTAGGTATTCATTGAGAATAAAAATCCATCTTACCTCACCTAGGATATCTTGTTATTTTCGATATGTTTCTGTATATACCGTAGATAAGAGACTTCCACTTAGTTTTTACGTTATGGGCTGTTGTTACAATTATTGGGTCATCTGAATTTGAAATTTGTTATGATTTTAATGATGTTACTTGTGGTTATGATTTATTCGCTGTTCGTGGGGTTAGGTGAGGCGGCAGTTTATGTGTGGTTCTCTTAATTCGGCGGTATTCATCTGTTTAATGTTTGAGATTGTTCTTCTTTTGGCCTGAGTGCGTGATTTTTAGTTAGCTCCTATTAGGTGTGTATGAGGGTGGTGCATTGGGGCTGCCACGGTGGTATAAAATTGTAGCGTTCTTCAGTGGGTTATGTGGGGCTGTCGCTTCTGGCGTCTTGAGAAGGTGTTTAGAAGGGTAGTGTTTTGTTGGGAGACGTAATTATTGTTTGGATTGAACCAAGATGAAGCTTGTTTTGAATATATTGTTTTGAATTGAATTGTATAGTCGGGTATAGGTATATTCGGAAGTGGCCAAAGAAAGAATTTTCTCTTTTTATTATGTGGAGTGTGTTATAGGCCTATATTTTTTGCTTTTTAGTGCTTTTAGAAATGAAACTATGTGGATAATGTAGAGATTTATTTAAAATTTTCTAAAGATGTTGATGAGATTCCATCTGGTGAATCTGACAATTTCTGGAATCTGTAGAATTAGACTGACAAAGATGTGTTGCGGAATTTTTCCTTGTGATTGGACTTATGTTTTGATGTCCCGTGAATGTATATATTGGGAGCTGATGTTGTTGTTGTTTGTCTGTGATGGTATTTTAGTTGTGTGATGATTATGCTTAGTTGTTCCATAGACTGTGTATCGAGAAACGGATGGATGGTAATTTGTAAGGTACATGTCAACTTGGCTAAATTGTTGACTAGGTATTGTTGATTTTGGCAGTTGACTTGATTGGAGGGACATTGTGGAGGGTTGATAATGATGAGGTATTAGGATACAAAAAACATCGGTTGCGGTGACATTATGTTGCTAGACATTGTTAGTTGTATTATTGTTGAGAGGGGATGAGAAGTAGGTGTTGATAAATGTCTATCAACTCTGTGTTTTAGTGTAAAATGTTGCTGATGTATTGCGGTTTAGTGATAGTTAGAGGCTGCCCATACTCAGTGTCCAGAGGTTCTGTGTCTGTATAAAAGTTGCCGTTAATAAAGGGATATCAGAAAAAGTGTGAGGCAGTGATTTAGCACTTTCTTATGAGTAAACGCGAATGTAGTATTGTAAAGATATTGCTACCATATTCTTGTGATGACAATATATAGTTTTAAACCCACTTAGAGTAAGCTGTCGGTATTCTTAAAGAATAAACCATAACAATTTAATTGCATCACTTATATTTGTAACGAACTGCAAAAATAGACTAGGATACCTTATAGTTATATGGGAACTCCTTGCTGAATTTATGTGAATACCAAAATACATAATAGCAATTTATTGCCTTTGTATTTGTTACGAATTCACAACAACTAAAACCTCGTCAAAATAAATTTCGTCGCTCATTAAAAAACTCTGAGATTGGCATATCATAGAACCAGACATCAAGAAATTCCCACCGACATAGAATTTCTTAGTGTTGATTTCCATCTCATTGTTCACCCCGGGTCCCTGTTCCTTTCCATTGAGAGCTTTATTAGGAGTTAATTTTAAGACGGAATGCCAAATTATTAACTTGTTCTTTATCCCTTTGAATGTTGTGAAACAAAGCTTGGATGAATTTAGTTCCCGGGTGCCAACATAACTTCTTCTTATGGGTACGGGGCAAGCTTTGTTATAAAGCAGACCTGGAGCTGAGTATGGGTCTCTTATGGCCTATGAATCGTGTGAGCACATTTTCATGAGTTAGTAGTGATTTTATCTAGCTGGGACGTTGCCGGGTGCAGTCTTGGCCGACTCTCATAGTTGGATGGGGTATGATATTTATACGACTTGGTTTCTTGGTGCGGGTTTGATCCTTACCGCGATCATATGCAACCTACGAGAATGTCGTGCTTAATGCAGTGATTTCAACGTCTTCATGCCATTCTTCGCTTGGTTACTAGTATGTTTACATGTTGGAGCGTTTATCCTTGTTCAAGATTCATCCATCTCCGTTTTCTCGTGGAGTACACTAGTTCTGATTGTGGGTGAACTAGGTGAGCCATGTCGGAGTCGTCCAATGGGGTATACAAATAGCAGAAAGCCGACATCATTGGCTTCCGCATTTTGGGTAATTGGCATCAAATCCCTATCGGTGCGCGCGTTTGTGGGATTTAGCGAATTAGCCATTTTTGTCGATTTTGTGTAGTGTCCTGCGGCTTGTCTAGCTAGTGTCTGTTCCATCATTCTTTCCGTGAGGAATTGTTATAGGATTTTGTTTGTGCGTTTTAATCTCGACATTAGGTCCAGTTTGAGTTTTCATTTCTTTAAGGCGCTTAAAAAGTCAAAAAATAGGGGTAACTAGAACACCACTGCCAATAAGAAGGTGATAATGTGCTTTCGTGGTGGTGCGTGTTTGCCCGACTTTCGCGAAGTGAGTACCGGTATACATTCAATGTAAAAAAGTATTAACCAAGATAACTAGTGTCTATTTGGTTGTTCAATCCGTGAGAGGCAATTTTGTACGTGCTTCAGAAATGTACGAAGTAGGTTTGGAGAAATCCTCCCAAGAGCGGGAGAGGAAAGGCGCATCCTAAGCTGGGGGAGTATTTATGCAGGCAGTTCCGTGCTAGCACATGCACCTCGAGGGCCTACATAGGAGTGATATGCGAGGAGATTGAATTATGAAGAAAGGTGTGGCTCGGATCTTAGCGAGTTTATGCTGAGACAAGTACGGAGAGATTGGTAGGGTGTAGGCTCAGGCTGGGGCGTGAGAGGCCAGCTCGAGCAGTGCACGTGTGGATTTATGCTTGTTGATTTTTTTTTTTTTCCCCATTTATTTTGTGTAGAAGGGAATGGGACAATTCATTCTTGTTGATCTCGTAGTATTGAGAGCTTACGACAGGTCCGATGCGTTAATATCGTGTATGTCCTTTCTGATTTTACAATATCGAAAACGTAGCACTTAGATATGCCTGTGATGTAATATTGTGTTGAGTGCGCGTGGCAAGTTGATAGTGATTTTGACTAAATATTCGTAGCGAGATTTTTCATAAAACAACTGATATTATAAATAATGGAAGAAGCCAACTACTATTGTATTATTCTTTCCATTCCTGCGATTACTTCATAATAAGGTAATTTCTCATCAATCCTGAAAGAGACGCTCGCTGGTACTAGGTGAAGCTTCTTTTATTGGTGTTATTTATATGTTTTTAGTTTGTAAATATTTGTATATGCGCAATTGTGATTGTGTAAGAATTTGTGTATAAGGTTTTTTTGTTGGGGGTGGGGGTGTCTGTGGGTTTTTGGTGGGTTGTGGTTTTGTTTGTTGTGGTTGTTTGTTTAGGTGTGGTGTGTGGGGTGTGCTGTGTGTTTGGTTTTTGGGTGGTGTTGGGATGTGTGTGTTCTTGTTTATTGTTTTTTCAATTTCCAATGTGCTTTTAATTTTTATTGATTATATTATTATATATTTATATTTATATCATATATATTTATTATGATTTTATTTATTTTGTTTGTGTAGTATATGAGTGATTATAGTATTATATAGTAATATAAATATACTTTTTTTTTAGGGTTTTTGGTTTTTATAGTAGTTAGATAGCTATATAGGGGTTAGTATTTTTGTGTGTTTTTAATTTTTGTATGTTTATAGTGTGGGTTAGATAGTAGTATATTGTGAGTGTAGTATGTGTTGTATGAGTGTTATATAGGGTGTATAAGATGGATGGGGGGGGTGTAGGTAGTTCTGTAACGTATTTTGTGTTTTATATTATGTATACATGAGACTGTGGCCATGGTTTAATTTTCAAAAAGCGATCTAGCTTAACCTTCGTCTTCATAGACAAGGATCAGTAAAATTAGGATTACCTGAAGACCAATTATTTATCTGTCTTATATGCTTGAGAGTATTTTAGTGAAGGTGAGTTCGTCTTTGAGTGATATGATAGTTTCCGTTGGAGTTTTGTCAGTGTTTCGTTTACCACAGACAAACATTTCAAAGAAATAAAGTATGTGAGTCAGAGATTCTGTTAGTAATTAGTCCATTATGAATTAGTACAGCTATGTGTCGCTGTTATAGCTTATGATTGTTGTTGTGTATTCCTTCAGGCTGAGAGACGAATAATTGTGAATACAAAGTGTAAATAAAAGCTAAGAGAGTATGTATTAAATTAAAGTTCGTGCTATTCAATAATTGTTTTCTGAAATTTTTTAATTCCTAGTAGTTCTTATCTTCTTCTTAACATCGTTATTATCATATTTCACTTTATTAATTATTAATTTCTGTGTTTTTTTGGTTCGTTGATAGCATGCCGAGTTGTTTATTTTGTTACATTTTCCTAACTAAAGATATATTCGCTGAAATGTTGAGATTTGTTTTTAAAGTAAGAGAACTTGGTGAATTAGAAGCGAAAACTTTTTACCAAAAATCTTGTGGAAAATTTATACGATAAATGAAGGCTCCGAAGTTATTCTGGGCTACTTATTTAAGATGTGGATTAAATAGAGAGGATAGATTATTATTATCTGGCCTATGTATGGCGATCCTTGCACGTTCTACGATCAGAACACTTTCTGTGATAATTTTGCTAGGTCACCTTAAATTTAGGATTGTAGATTTTAGGTGTGTAACAGTTCTGACTTCACTTATTTGGCATGACGGAATTCGCTTGGAATGGAATCTAGTAAGTTGCGTTCAGCTTCAAATTGATGGTGGTGGTGTGGGGTATGGATCCTGTCAGACATTCATTCGTTACGGGGTCAGGGCGAATTTGAGTTCGTATTATCAAATTGATCACGCGCAGAAGGACGACGGCGTATACTACAAATTATGTCATTCACAGGCAGGTCGCGAACTGATTGGTGCTCAATCAAGGTCACCTTCCAAAATATGTGCTGATTTCCTGTGAACATTCATTGCTTCACAGGTGGCAGAATTAATTCTTATAATCAGTGTCACTGGTGCCAAGAAGTAGTTGTGAATATTTTGCAAATATCCACAATGACACACAATCTCTTCCCATGTGAGATTTGGCTGATATTGTCGCCTTCAAAGGAGGTACTGAATCCTGTAAACATTCATTCACAGGCAGACGAACTCGATAATAATCAAATGTTACCTTCATAGAAGGTAGTTTGGTTAACTACTGCATAATCTTTCATTCCACATGCAGAGACTAATTATCGGGGTTGTGGATATCAGTATAGGTCCCGGAGTTCAAAGGATTGGTTGTGGTGTGTTGGTGTTGGGGGTAGGCGAATCCTGGGTAACAGTTTCGGATTGTCACAGGCAGACGAATCTTGGTTTGGTGTGAAAGAGTGCAAGGATGGGTTCACCTCAAAGGAAGTAATAATCCTTCTTTGTTGAACCTTCCCTCGAAGAGTTCTGATATTAATTCTCGGCGTGTTGTGTGATTAATATCAAAAGTCACTTTCTAAGAGTTAAGTTGGCATCTTTGTAACTGCGCGGTTAGATCAATACCGTAATTACTTTGAAAGGGGAATGATGCGAGACGGGCTTCTGTTGGGTTACTGAGAATAGATTCCTTGTTCCTGCTCGCCTCTTCGGGCCGTCATGTTTTCATGGTGATAGGAGTGCCGGGTGGGGGGGCAGTTGTACGCGGACGTGGGAATTATGTTATAGATCGAAGATGCGATGATCGCAGGTTTCACAGCGAAAAGATTGCTGGTCGGGCTTTGGCGACCAGAAGGTCAAGAAAGTCAAAGTGATATAGAGTGTTAAGGATATTTAGAACCTGAAGTGAGTGCAAGTGAAGTCCTTACTGACCTTCTATAATGTCAGAATTGCTGCATGAAGCGAAGTGCAATAAAGAAGAATTTGAGAAATTGCTTTATCTTATGTTTGGGACATTGATAAGGTGGACCACTTTCAAAGGATAATGAAGTTATTAAAGTTCGGAAACATGAAAGGACCTTTGTCTAGAGTCATGCATCCATTTGTATTTTAGTAGTAAATTATTAATAGATAATAATAATAATATAAATAATATTTTGTTTGAACATAACTTACATTTATTATTATTTATTATTATTATTATTATATATTATTTTATTATTATTATATTATTATATTATTATTATATTATAATTTCTATTATTTTATTATTACAGGATGTATTTGTTACTATAGATGGTCCTGTTCGGGGGGGGAGCGGGGCGGCTAATTTACAGCGCATAATTATTTAAAATTTAAGTCCTTTAAACAATCCCCGGAACAGGTTGAGAACACATTAAATCATCTACACATAAACTTCTTAAACTTCCTTATTAAATTTATATAGCTACCACACAACCACAACACACACACACACAACACCACACACACACACACACACACACCACATTTAGGCCCTACCTATATCTGTCCTTCAAAATTCTATATTGAACCATATAATAAACCTTACAATATAACACAGTAGAAATTGCAAATATATGGCTAATGCAAGGCTACAAAGATTATATTTGGATGTTTACAATTTCCTTATTAACGCTCATCTATATAACGATCATATCAACGATACAATAAGAAACATTACTAACGGAATGTATTATTATGATCTTTAAAAATAATGTATTTTATGAATATCCGAGCGAATTTTATTTATATATATTAATATATATATATAATTTTATATATATATATAATATATAATATATTAATATATAAATAAATATAATTATTATTATATTGTATAATATATTATATATTAATATTATATATTATATATATAATAATATAATATATATTATATATATATATATAAATAATATATATAAATATATATTCCTTAACAATTTTTTAAATTCGTTTGCAAAATTTTCACTCATAGCTATGAGTGACTTCAAATTTTTTTTTTATTAAATTCACATTTCACGGGCAGTGCCCTATTCTAGAAAGTGTATTACTCTAGCTAATTTTTACCTATGATTCTGACGATAGATCGGACCCGAGCCCTGTGCCATTTAACTCTGTCCTCCTATCTACAGGGTTTATTTTTTAATCATAACCTATTTCTATTAAATTTCACAAACCATCTCATTACTTTTTTTTTGTAGACAATCTCTTCTTTCTTATTAGACTTGTATCACCATGGGTGTATTTCCACTCTTTATGTCGAATTTATTAATATTTATTATTACTCACAAAACAGGATCTTTTTTTTTTTTTAATAATGATAGTAATAATAATTATAAACATTAATAATAAATGTTTAGGTTAAAAAAAAATAGTGATAATAACAATTTTCGCACAATAAAAATATAAATAAAAATAAAAATAAAAAAAAATAAGTAAATAAAAATTATCTAGTAATAAATAATAGTGATGACAAATTATAATATTACTAAAATATTCTATATTAACAACTAATAAATAATTAAATAAAATGTGTATCCAATTTCAGAATCCATAACGTATATACGTTAAAAAAACATGAACACTACATACACGTAATTTATATAATCACATATTTCCCTTCTTGTTAATATTTTAACCAATCTTTAATTAATACATTCAATCTCTTTGGCTGACTACACTTTTATCTCTAAAAAAGAAATAACATCTGTTGCAACTTAGTTCAAACAATAATTGTGATGTTGAAGCAAAAATATGCATATATTAATTATTATTATTATTAATATTCTTGAAATTAGATCATAAAAATAATTATGGGCAATTTTAATATATATAGTTATATAGTAGTAGTAGTAGTAGTTAAGTAGTAGTTAGTAATTTTATTTATTTTATTTGTGGAAAATATATAATACAAATTAGTATATTATTCGTTATAACAAGAATGACTAGTTGAAAAAATGAAATATTATAAAAATAGTATAAATAATTACTTAATTATTTAATAAAATAATTAAATAAGTAAATAAGTAAAAGTTGTAATTTTGTCATTAAAATTTTCATCGTGGTCCTATATTGAAACTCTCTTGAATCAGTATGCCAGAGAACGTTCTTTGTCCCAATAATTAAATTATGATCAAAGCAATAATAACATATATATATATTAATAATATATAATAATTATATATTATATCTATAATTTAATATATATATATATTATTATATTAATAATATTATTTAATAATATCAGTGGCTTACCTAGTTATAATTGTAGGCAGTAATACTATATATATAGATATATATATAAATTATAATATATATATATATTATATATATATAAAATATTATATTCTATATTAATATATATATATATATATATATATAATCTATATATATATATATTATATATATATATATAATATATAATAATATATTATATACTATATATATATATATAATATATATATATATATTATTATATATATACATATATATATATAATTATATATATTTATGTATATATATTTAATATTATTATAATTATATATAATATATATATTATATATATAATAATATATATATATATTATTTATATATATATATATTAATAATATATAATCTATTATATATATACAAACATAATTGCCTCGATGTTATTTGGGAATGGAATAACAGCCTCCGATTTTTAATTAAGCGGAGGACTTTCCTTAATAAGCTTTAGATTTTTCAATATAAACCTCCTCACACTTATTCCATTATCACGATTTAATTATATAAAGGTTAATATCCTAATATATAACCAAACACTTACAATGCAGGATTCAAGTAAAATGCATTGCATGCTTTGACACAACGAAGAACTAACAATACTATAATATATATATATTAAATTATATATATATATATACTATATATATATATATATATATTATATATATAATATTATATATATATATACTATATATATATCATATATATATATTAAATAATTAATATATATATATATATATATAAATATATTTTATTATATATATAAATATAACTATATATATATATTATTATATATAATATATATCTTATATTATTATTTATATATATTATAATACCACTAAGTTTTGATTCTATATAAAGAGAGAGAGAGAAGAGAAGGAAAAGAGAGAGAGAGAAGAGAGGAGAGAGAGAGAGAGAGAGCAGAAGAGAGCAGAGGAAAGAGAGAGAGACAGCGCGGGCATCAGGATTTCTGTTGGTCATATCATTCCTCCATTGCGGGGGCGAGCAACGCCCGTCGCCCCGAAAACTTTCAGATTTATTCGCTCGTCAGCACGTTGACGCTTGGCTTTTCATATATTCTCTCCTATAAAATCGAATATCTACGAACCCGGTCCAGAGCTTTGAAAAATATTCATACTCCGAAGTTGGCAGTGAATGGCTAACCAGCTAAATATTAATATCTGTTAATTACTAAAGTAGTTATATTTCTTTAAATGCTTTTTATAATCCATTCTTTTTTTACTTCATATAACATTCATAATTTATGTTTCTTTACCATTAAACTTATTTATATAAAACGACTCAAAAATATTGACAGGGCTACCCCTGCCACCATGAGTAACATCACTATTTATATATAATATTATATTTAATATATATATATTATATATATTCAATATATAACATTATAGATATATGGGTTTGTGTGGCGCAGAGAGAGAGAGTGGACGACGAGATACGAGGAAGAGAAGAGAGAGAGAACAAACTCCCTCTCTTTCTCCCTCTCTTTCCTCTCTCTTCCTCTCTCTCTATATATATATATTATTATATAAATAATATATACTTAGATTAATCATATTATATATATATAATATATATAATATAATATATATATACTACTATATGTATATATATACCTCTTTTTATATAAATATATATATATATATAATATAATCATAATACATGACACTTTTCAATCCATTATGGCCAAATATTAAAACAAAAACATCATTCAGTTCGCTAATGAAAATTGTATCTTCAATATTTTGGTTGCTTCTAACCCACATATTGAACCTACACCAACCTCTCCATTTACGCATACTCATTGTAAACATAAGGAATATAAAAGTTTTTATCATGTTTAAATATAAAACACAATTATGAAATATACATTAAAGCGCAATACAAAAACATTATCTTAATTTTCTTATCCTTAAAAAAATCATTTTTATAATGAAATTTAAAAAAATAATCTTTACTTAATACTCGAGACTTTGTTCAACCATTGTTGTTCAAAGAATTATATATGTAAACAAAAGACTGTAAATAACTAAAGTAACCACATAAAACGAATAGCATTCGACAAGCAATACGAAATCTTTTGTTTTACCCTATTAACTATCTCTAAATCTAGTGCACTACCTAATTCTGCCTCCTCAGTTAGTCTCATGCAAAAAATAAACTGATCCTCATCTTTAAAATTGGGAAGTTTTATAGATCATTCATATCTTCAGAAATGTTCAAATTACTCAGTTATATTTTATAATATATATTACTATATATATAACATATATATATATATAATATATATATATAAAATATTTTTATATTATAATATATATAATATTTTTATATTATCTTATATATATCTATTGACAAAGGTGAATAAAATATATTTCCTAATGTGATAAAAATTATAATACTAAAAATGTAATATTTTAAATATAAATATATTATATATATATATAATATATATTTTTTTATACTATATAATATATATAATATATTATTTATATATATATCTTATATAAAGTATATTATATACTACATAACTTTAAGATCCGCATAACAAAATTGTAAAAATTCCCATTATGATTTTAATGTAAATAATCACTCATTAAGCGAGTTGTTTAGCTTTTTTCTCCTGTAGATGAAGTATGTTTGAGCCTTTCAGAGTGCTGTAATGGAAAGATGATAAACACTCCTTAACAAATTCTAATTGGTGTGCAGATCAAAATTTAAACAAATTCTTAAAATTTAAATAGATATCTTGACAATGAATCCCTAAGATTGGTACACTACTCTATGGCTCGCGAACAAGCTCTCTACTTTTGAAAAATCAACAAGAAAAGATTGTACGCTTTATGCCATTTTTTTCATTATACACTGCTGATGTGCGCATTCCCATTTCTTAATTAACAGAACTAAAGTCTATTGCGACTCGAACCCTTTGAAAAGAATTCATCTGTGTTGTAGGAATTATTCGAAACAAGTATCACATTTTCCATACGATTAAAAGCAGTTGCTGTCAATGATAAAGACTGCAATGTAGGACATAATGGAAAGAGTGAAGGAGAAGAGAAGAATTAAATATAAAACTTATAACCATTTGTTCGTACATATTCGAAGAATGAGGTTTCAAAGAGATGCATACCTCGAGTTATATAGTAAATATAATATATATATATATTACTTAATATATCTATTAATATATATATATAATTAATTTATATATATATATATATATATATTTTATATATAATATATTATCATATATATCTAATATATATATTATTTATATATATATATTATTTTAAATATACTATATATATATTATATACTATATATATAATTTATATATTATATATATATATATTATATAATATATATATAGAACGCTCTGGGCCAGGAGTTGATCACGCCCTATACGGAGACGCTGTTTCATCCTCCGCGTAGAAGTGGTTATCTACCTGGGCAAAAAAACTTGACCTCAAAACTTGTCTGCGCTGGTTGGGATAGCGCCATACAGTTCGATTTCTGATTCCCACCCGGTTCCCCTGACATTGAGATAAAGACGTTAAAAAGTTTACATATATATATATATATTATATATATATATAATATATATATTATAATAGTAGATATATATATATATATATATATTATATAATATATCTATCAATAGATCTAGCTCCTTTAATTCGACATTACTTTAAAACAAACTTTCTAAATCTAAATCCATCGTTACTTTCCGCCCCTTATTTCACTTTTGTGTTATTGCAATTTCTCTGAAAATCTTCTCCATTTTTTCACATAAATTAATTGTTGCTGTGCATCTGCATAGTTCACATTCGTCTTTCCTTTAGAATAAGTACATAATGTTTTATTACTCCACTGAGTTGACATCACTGAACATACAATAGCCTGATATTTTCACAGCTCAACACTTCAAAATTTTTCCATGCTTGCTCACCTCACTCGTCGTGTTCAATCAAAGTTCATATTATTTCAATTTTATAAATATAATTGTTCGCTAAGCATTTCTCCATTCGTCTTTCAACAGCCACTTGACCCAAGAAATCTTCCGAACCACAAATATATTTCCTCATTTCTTAACTATACACTCAAAATTTGCTTGATTATTATTATTATTCTTTATAACCCCACAATATTCACGTATTTTTGTTAAAAATTTTTTAGATTAAATTAATTTTGGGCAGAGGTTTCAGTCGCTATTATAATATATAATATAATATATATTAATAATATATATATAATTATATTATATATATATAATATATATATATATTAATAATATATAATATATATATATATATTATATATAATATTTTATATATCAGGATGGGCGATCCGAACTTTGGATTCGAATCATCCGTGTGTGAGAAATGTTCTATTCCAAATCGATCCGCACCTTGAGTGAAAATTCTAAATTGAATCGTAATACCATGTAAAAAACTTGAATACGAATATGAATCCGGTTCAATCCCTCCATGACTTTTACAAAATGTAAATATCCATCCAAAATATGCAAATTTCTCTTTTCAATATTTATGACATATAAATAAACTTGTTTTGTTCATTTTAATTTAAAATATTTCATTCTCGTATCAATTTCCTACTTAAAGAATATATAAAATATAATATATATATATATATATATATTATATAATATATATAGTATATATATATCATACTTATATATATATATATATAGTAATTATATATAATATATTACTATAATATAATTAAATAATTTGTATTAAGCTTTAATTGCTATAAAATTGAATTTTATAATCTTAAGCTTGCTTGCATAATTATTTTTTAAAAAAGTATAATTACTAAATATTCACTTAATTAACCTATTCATAATTAACCTTTAATATCCTAATAAAAAATTAAAAATTTTTTTGAAATTCTACAATATTAGTTTCAATACTTCAGAGAACTCTATTCTCTATGATATGATGACCAATAATATGAAATTTGAATCTTGATCACCTTACACACTATTTGATTTTGCTCCTAATGTGTGAAATTTATTCATAGTTTTGTTTTTATTTATTTTTTTTTTTGTTTTTTTATTGACTCTGTAGAAACAAAATAGAATCGGTATCGAATCCGATCGAATTCAGCTCGATCGAATCCGTATTGTGTAAAAAATGTTTGATCGAATCCGTGGATGTGGAAATCTCGAATCCGAACTATACGAATCCAGCCCCGATATCGATCCAAATCCGGTGTGGCAATTTCGAATCCCGGATCGAATTCGCACATCATGAATATTAATATAATATATATAATCAATATATAATATATATATATATTTATAGTATATAATTAATATATATACTATATATACTAATATATATATTATATAATATTAATCTATATATATATATAATCCTATTTCATAATTATTAGTAGATGAATTATAAGAGTATCAGGAATTTTGAAGACTATAAGGAGCGAAGGCTTTTTAGCCGAAATTTGGGGGACGAATATGTTTAAAAATTGCGAAGCGGTATTTATGGCCGTTAAGCATAACAACAAAAGCAGTTCTGAATGGAAAAAAGTTCTTAATAACTTTTAAAAAAAAGTATCCATTTCTTTGCAAATAAAGAAAATATAAAAAATATATATATTTAATTCTTATATTATATATATTTAAATATATTGTAATATATATATATTATATTAATAATATATAATATTATAAATTGCAAATGAATATAAACCTAGGAGAAACTATATTCAAATTAAAATCTTGAATCTAGACAAACAAGCTCTTTCCATTCGCTTACCTCAGCGTCGCTCACCCTGCAATTCCATCGATTTTTCACACCATCCGACGCTTTCTATCCCTTACGACTGCAAATCCTCATTCTTTCCGAAAAAAACGCGCTGACAGGATGGAACCACATCACTCCAGACAAGGCAGGTTTTACAATCCTTTTTAATCCTTCTTCAAATCCATTTTCAGTATCAGTATATATATAATATATATAATATAAATTATATATATAACTAAATATAAATATTAACCTATATACTAATTTTATTTTTATATTATATATATTTTATAGGATAATAATATTATATAATATATATTATATTTAATTAATATATAGGCCCGTTATGTTTTAAGATCCAGTTTTGTTTTTTTTTTTTTTTTTTTTTACATATGCTATGACCTATTCCATATGGTTCAAGTGTGATGATATGAATAGATTCAAAAGTCAAATATTAAATAATTATTTAAATCACATTTATATCATAAATTTAAAAAAATGAAATATCCCAAAATACGACACTTACAGAAAACCAATTACATATTTTTGAATCAGCGTATGAAAGTTATTACAAAAATGTATATATATATGGTGATATCTATATATATATATATATATAATATACCAATATATATAAAATACTTAAATAATATATACTATATATATATATTATTTTATACTATAATTTATGTATATATTTAATGAAAATCCTCCGAAAAGTACGACACTTATAGAAAAAACAATTACATATTGGAATCAGGGTTAAAAGCTTTTACAAAATGTAAAAAAAAAAATAAGGGGCTCTAGCCGACGGACAGAAGGTGACGTTTTCTAATACCTTAGGGAGGGGAGAACCCGAACCAACTTACAAGAGCGGGGGTTCCGAGACCCTCCCGGACGGGGGGAAATAGTCCTACACCTGACTTCCCCCGAGAGAGACCGACTCCTGCCATCTTTCGGTTTCCCGTGCGGTATCCTTTAGTTAAAAAAAAAAAATTTAAACACGATAAATAAAACGTAACCGGTCCTATATATTTTCCTTCATGCCTCTTATACCCATACGTCTTAGGATCATATACTAGAATTATATTAAAAAAAAAAATCCAAACTGAAAAATAAAAACTTATAGGCCTATAATATATTATATATATAGATTATATATATAAATATATATAATATTATATATATACTATATATAATATATTATATATATATAATTATACTATATATACGTAACTATAATATAATTATATACTACAGTATATATAAATATATATATATATATTAATATAATATATATTTAATATATATAATATATATTATCTATAATATACTAATATATAGATAAATATATATATAATAAATAATTAATATATATATAAATTATTTAACATCCAAGTGGAGGATTACTAGCAACTTATAAAGTATATCGAGATCTATAATTTATTGGAAAGTAATAATATCAGCATTCAATGTTTTTATATATTTTTTTCCCTTTACAAATATTTTTGTTTAAAAACTAAATAGAATTTAACGTGTAATAGTGACAGTATTATTTTTCTTTGTTTCTTTCAAATAAATAATAATTAAAACTCTCTAAAATGATACTAAGTCACCCTAATATATATATATTATTATATATAATATATATATATATATATAATATATATATTATATATATAATTAATATATAATATAATATTATTATATATAATAATATTATATATATATTTGAAGATTAATCAAATGGGAGAAACATGTTCAGACTTTACCTTAGAGATACATTAAGATTGAGCTAGAATTAATCTGAGGTCAAGAAGTTGAGCTTAAATAATGAGAGGGTCTAATTACGAGTCGTTGGACTCTCCTCACAGAAGGAGGTACAGACTGGGAAAAATCCAATTTGAAACAATAGCATTCGGGGAGTGATTGAAACATCGACGCTAAAAAATTGAAAAGTTTGTTGAGTGAAGAGTCAATCGTCAGCCTTAGAATCCTTTATCAGGAGAGCAATATGTGTTTGACCTACTCCAGATATGCATCTACTCCATAGAAAGAAGAACAACGCCCTTAGAGTAGAGCTAGGCAACTGGAGGGTGAGAAGTAGTCCGAAGGCACCTCGATACTCAATTATACTAGAAATTGTTAAAGACATAATTATCTTTCTAATAAAGATCATGAGAAAGAAATATCAAGATAAGAAAAGAGTGCGATATAATTTCTTAAAAATATATTATTATTGTGGAAGTTACGTCAGTAAGATGAAGGAACTGACTATTTGAGACATTGAAAACAACATTTATTACAACGATAGCTATCAGATTAAGACAATCATCTTAGCATCAATTATTTGCTGCTTAATAAGTGTCTTCAATTAAAGGATAATCGCATGATGTGGAGTATCAGAAAGAGCGGGAGAGAACAGTAACAGAATCATTGATGCCAAAAGAAAATAAAATTAAAGATTGGGATAACAGTAACTGGAACTACTATCATAGATTTAATGTACGATGTGCTCATCAACCAAATAGCATCCATATAACGACTAGCGAAAGTCAGAGATGTTCATAAAGAAAGAATAAATACTAATGAAGTTTAGTATTAAACTTCCATTGTCTAGCGCCACAGAAAAAGATTCACCGAATTACTGAAAGCAGAGATCAAGAGTTGAGAGGATGGAAAAGATCACCAGTCAATGTCCTTACAGAAGCCATACTGGCATCAGAGATTAACGAACTAGATATCAGAAATGTTTCTAAATTTCTTATTAGAATAATTCGAAAACTTTAGAGAACCAAGGTTAAAGCGATAGGACTATATTGGATTGTTGACTGGAGTCCTCGTCACGACGGGCTGAATGAATCATTCTTCAGCAGTAGCAAAGAGTTAGTTTATTGCAGTGAGAGAAAACAGGCTACCAATAGGCTGCAAGGTCGAAGCCCAAATTGAACCATTGGATGGTAACTCAGCACTCTCCCTTCTAAGGTTAAGCTCATAGATATGCAAAATAACATTTTAATGCAGTTCAAAGAGCGGAGAGAGATTAGTTCTGAAACCATCTAGAGTGGAATTAGAGGAAAGTATGAGCAAACAGTTCACTTTAGCAGAATTTAAGACATCGTATTACGACAGAATATAGATGGAGGAGGAAGAAGTAAAGTAAGTGGGTTTTTGCTATTTGATTTAGCTGACAATAAAAACAAAAATAGGTGAAATCATCTCAGAAAAGCTAGAGGTCTCGAAGAAATGATTTTTGTACTTTAGGATTTAGATGAGACAGAAATTCTGTAAACCAAACATCCAGTATTAATCAAGATAGAGAAATTAATGTAAGTAAGATCCACATTAAATATAGATAATATCTATATAATATATATTATAATTATATAAATATATATTATTTTTTATATATCTATAAATAATATAATAATACTATATTTATATATATAGTATATTACATAATATATATAATATATACTATATATTTATTATATATTATATTAATAGATTATAGTTATATATATATATATATACTATATAATGAAAATATTCCAAATAGCTTTTTTGAGAAAAAGTGAAACAAATGGCTTCAAATAAATCTGCTTGCTTTGAGCTTAATATAAATATTTGGCTCAAAAATACTTAAAACTTGTATAATAATGTTCCATCATAACAAAAAAAAATGTAAATACTATTTTAAAGGTAAAACAAATAAAATGGTTTTTTCTTATTTAACTAATGATTGTTTTGTTTTTAAAAAAACCAACTGATTTCACACCTGTTAAGCGCAAACATATACGTAATTTTCACGTAGCGGCACTGTTCTTAAGCTTTGTTCTGACAATACCGCATATTTTAATAATAAAAAGAATAATTTCAAGGAATTTCGCTTGTTATTTTAATACCTTTTTCAAAGAGGCAGAGTAAAGTCCTTTTAGTAGGAACTATCTGACTTACAAAAGCAATGGAAATAAATAAATTTGCATTCGGAGGGGCACCCAAAACATTAAAAACTTCTGCATCTAAGTCTAGATTTGATCTCTTAAAATAAACGAAAAATCTTTAGATTGATCGCTAAGTTTTGAACCATCTAAAGTTGTGTTGTTATTGAGTAAGTGTTGTATGCTGTGCGTGTGTTGTAGTGTGGTGGTGTGACAGAGGAAGAGAGAGAGCAGGAGAGGAAGAGAGAGAAGAGAGAGAGAGAGAAGAGAGAAAGAAGAGAGAGGAGAGCAGATTTTTTCTCAATTTGTCTCGTCTCCTTTCAAGTACTCGCCATAACTAACTTTCTTGAAAAGTGAAATTTTTTATTTCAGAACGAAAATAAGTGTTCGCATCAATTTAAATAAAAGTTACATTTGACACACCTTTTCTCATAAACATGATTCTATTTCAACATGCCACACCAACTGAAACAAATAAATAAATAAAAAAATTTAAAAAAATATGAGTTCAACTAAAAATTTGACGCAACAATTATTATCAGTAACTAAGAAAAATCAACATCTAAATTTCAATCTTCTATTATGTATTAATTATTATTATTTTACTTTCTTTTTAAATTTTTAACTATCTTTCTATTAACTCCTTTAAAATCCTCTTCGGATCTTCCTATCAGATGTTAACGTCTACAGAGTGCAATCCAAGGGTATAACCCTTTCCATAGTTATATTAATATTGGATGATTTCCACACACACACATACAAAAAAAATCACAAAAAATTAAAAAAATATCATTATTATAAAATTCTTAGATTCGGTTGGATAGCATACAGTATTGATAAAAATGATTGTCAAGTAAATCAATAGCCTTTTCAAATATTTGTAAGCCAAAATAATTATTACGCATCACAGCTCCTAACCAAAATTTGACGTTAATGTATGAAAACCACCCATCTGTTTTAGGCTTGTACCCCAAAGTTCTTACCATGTTTTTTTTTCCATCTTATTCCACTCTAGACGTTTCCAGAGCGTAGTAGGAGAGCTATATTGGACACGAAAAACCCACCCAAAAACCACCATCGAAAACCACCATCAAACCCCCAGCGAAAAACACCCAAAAAAACCCACCAATTATAACCCACCAACCGAAAACCACCCACGAAAACCCCCCAGACAACCCACCGAAAAACCCTACTAAAAACCCCTAATTTTGGCAACCTAATATTTCTGGCAACCCAATTTTGCAACCCTATTTTTTGGCAGCCCTTATTTTTGGGACCCTAATTTAGCACCCTGAATTTTTGAGCAACCCTACAATTTTTGCAACCTATTTTAGGCACCTCGAAAAGGTCGCCAAACGTGCTAAAGGCAACGATCGTTACATACCCCCCCTATTTCCGCCCCAACCATTTTTCGCATGGTTCCATTTTGGACCACGTAATTTTTGATGTGTCTTAGGGCTTGCCCTTTTGTGATTCTTAACCTTGCTCCTGGCCTGCAGGTGGACGCCCTCGCGTGACCGCGGCTCATTTTTCAGCCTTCCGCCCGTCAGTCCACCTGAGCGTTGTTCAGCCGCACGGCTTGCTCAATACTCTTTACCCGTCACCCATACGTCCCAGACACCGCTACACACACACACACACACACACAACACGAATATATGTTAACCACAACAACAACACACCCCACACCAAACACACACACACACACCACGTGGTCATGCCACGATTTTCCACCGTACATTTACATCTAATCACTTAAAATTCCCTTAAACACCTCAAGCACTTATTCTTCACCGTTTCGCGTTCTTTCCGGATCATAAAGTCAAAACTATATAAGCCACCGAAGTATACGAACCGTTACCACGCGGCAACTTTTGCCCTTTATCCCAGTACAAATTGATCCTATGTAAGAATATTTTGAAATCAGTCAATGAACCGAGCCTGATTCCCTAATACTAAATTATAAAATAATAAAATAATTAAATATCAATATAATAATAATAATATAATATATATAAATATAATTAAATAATAATTAATTATTATATATTAGTATATTAATATATTTATATATATATATATAATATATAATATATATATATAATATATTATTATATAATTAAATAAATTTTAATTATATTATATATATATATATATAAGGAAACGAGAAAGAGAGAGAAGAGAGAGAGAGAGAGAGAGAGAGGGAGGAGAAGGAAGAGAGGAGAGAGAAAAGAGAGAGAGAGAGAGAAGAAGAGAGAGAGAGAGAGAAGAGAGAGAGAGAAGAGGAGAGAACTGGTTCGTTTACGGACACATTTCGAGTAGTTTACAATTTTAGATTGTTTGAACATTGAAATATTTTATTTGAATCATTTTTAAGAATTTTAATTATTTGAATTAATTAATTATGTTATTTATTATTCTTTATTTTATTTTTAACATCTCTCATCCTCGAATCCGCCACGTGAAACGAAATCTTTGAATTCGAACCGTAAAAGCACGTGGCAGACGTCCGTGCTATTATTCTCTCTAATTTCGAAAATTTTATTCATTTTATTTATATATTTATCTATTATTATTTGAATTATTTTAATTTTTTATTATTTAATATTTTAATTATATTGCGTCACGTAATTATTTCATTATCTTTAATTTTATTTTCTGATTACAGCGTGTGTAAGTAACACGTTTTTTACTGTCCCGTCACATACAACCTGTGCGCGCGCACTCTACAAGCGAGAGAAGAGAAGTGAGAGAGGAGAGAGAGAAAGAGAGAGAGAGAGGAGAGAGAGAAGAGAGAGAGACGAGAGAAGGAGAGAATGCTTTGCTGAAATCTAAATATATAATATTATTAATATATATATATTATAATATATTAATATTATATATATATATATATATATATATAGATAAATTATTATATATATATATTAACCTTGTTTGCACCATATAATTTCGCCTTTTGCCTTGCGATACCCCCCCGCTAACATCCCACCTAACGACTAACCTACACTAACATAACCTAGCCTAACCTACCCTGACCTAACCTACCTACCTAACCTAACCTCTAACCTAACCTACCTAACTAACTTAACCTTTAACCTAACCTAACCTACTAACCTTCACCTAACCTAACAACCTAACTAAACCTAACCTAACTTCATAAACATTACACTTATACACGTATAAACACACGACCAACCTTGTCTCATGGGTCAATTTCGCCCCCCCTAATTTACCTTAACATTTTATTAAAACATTTTCGCCAACCTAAAATGAACATTACAACATCTTACTTATACTTTTAATATAATCTTTTAAAAATGCAGTAAAAAAACAAACACTCTGAAAAAAATTTTATTAACTACATGTATAATTTTATTCAAAATATACTTTACAACCTTACATAGCAGCCTAATCAATAAATGTACCTAACATGGGTTTTGCTTTGTTTAACTGTTCTTACTGCTTTAACTCAGTTCTACTCTTTATCATCTTTTATCTTCTAGCTTATTGTTTTAGCTGCTTAACTCACATAGTTATGACATACATACCTTAAAAGCAGTAATCAGTATAATCAAATGTTTACTAACACCTAAAGATTTAGTATGCGTTTTTTTAACTGCTTTCTGCTTAATATCTGTTATTATGCTTAACTTTCGCTTTATGCTTAACTATATACATTAATACTTAAAGCGTAAATCAGTAAATCATAGAAGTGTTACCATAACATAAGATTAGTATGGTTTGTTTTATATCCTTACTGCTTTAATTCTGTTTTACGCTTTAAATTCTGCTTACTGCTTATAATTTCTTTTTACTTTTTGCTTTAAAACATTTTTTTTTTTTTGCTTTACTGCTAACTTTTCAGGATTTAAAACTGTTTAAATTTTTTTTTTCATAT
>JABUQX010007050.1:42500-55795 GCA_015478945.1 Trachelipus rathkii | reverse complement strand
GAAAGGACCAAAAAGTAAGGCCCCAAAAAATTACCCCCCGGTGGCCAAAATTGGAACACCCATGGAAAAAAGGGGGACCAAAGTGCCAAAAAAAAAATTAACCGGGGGGCAAAAAATATATGAAACCCCATTGTAACTGGCAAAGTATGCAGCCCTATTCATAAATTTTCTCTGCCAAAGGGTTAAACCCAAAAAACTATGCAACTCTCCTATAGTCTATTCATATTAAATTTTAACCTGGGCAAAAAAAAATAACCATGGTCGAAAAAATAGGGTGGCGCAAAATAGGGGCAATTACGTTAACAAACGGTTTTTGGCCTGAAACGCAAAAAAAACCCGTTTGGGCGCAAACCCTTCTTCCGAAAGGCGGTTTGCCAAAAAAAAAATTTAGGGTTCTCGAGCCCAAATTTTAGGGTTCTCAAAAAAATTTTGGGTTTTCCTCCCAAAAAAAAAAATTTTGGGTTCTCAAAAAAAAATTTTAGGGGTTTTTCTAAAAAAAAAATTAGGGGTTCTCCAAAAAAAATACCCCGTAGGGCCAAAAATTGAAACCCCATGGGGAAAGACCCAAAAGGTTTTGGTCGGAAAAAAAAGGGTAAAAAAGGTCCCAAAAAGGGTTAATAAAAGCCCCCTAGGGCAAGGGCAGGTTAAAAAAAAAAAATTTGGGGGGACTCGAAAAAAGGGTCAAGGGGCCCAAAAAGGGTAAAGGGTCAAAAAAAAGGGTCCAAAAAAGGTAAAAATTGGCTCCCAAAAAAAGGGTCAAGGGTCAAACGTCAAAAAAGTCAAGGGCCAAAAAAAAAAAGGTCTAAGGTCAGTCAAAAGGTCAGGTTAGGTTGGTTTTCTCAAGCGTTTTTCTATTTTAAGGGCATGCGGGACAAACCCTTTTTTTCCCCGCACTATTTACTACCTTTTACTTGGGCTTGGTTGTCTTGGCTAGGGTTTAAAGCTTAAAAGTGAACCTGCTTGTAAAAACTGGCCAGGAATAATCATAATGTTATTCTAAAGATGAACCTTTTAATAGTAGGGGAATTCTGATGTATGGATTCGTTGTTTTTTCTTACAAGGATGTTTTTCTAATACAGTTTATGTTTGGGGAGTGTTTGATCTGTAAAAGCTTATATCATTTACTCCTCAGGCGCTCATGGCCCTGCTCGGAGTATTGTAAAAGTTATGTATAATAGTAATATACAAAACACAACCCATTAAGTGGTTATTTGTCTGTTTATAGAGCTAATAAAATTTGGATGTATAGTGATTCTATTTTTTGGGTGACTTTGTTTTATAATCTGTGCCGATGGGGGCATATTTTGTTATTCCGTGGTTTTTAATAGAAAATTGTTATCTATTTTTAATACTATTTTGTTACATTTATAGATATACTTGATTTTTTATGGAGTTCTAATAATATATTAATGGAGAATATTAGTTTCTTACTTGTTTGTGTAAATATGTTTCGATATTTTTTTTTAAATGCTTAATAATTTTTTTTTTTAGTTTAAAGATTACAATTCTCAATTTTTATGTTTCTTTTAATGTTAAAAAATACAACATAATATATATTAGCAAAAATAGAATTTTTGTATTTTATTTTATTAATATATTATTTTATTTTGTTATTTTAAATACAATAATTTAATTAATTATAATTAATTTATTAAAAATTTATTAGTCTTAAGTTATTAATCATTTTTTTTATTATTTATTTGTCTTAATAACTTAAATGTATAAAATTAATATATTATATTATTAATTAAATTTATTATTTATAATTATATATATATTAATAATTTATAATTATATTTATATTAATTATTATATTTATAATATTAATTATTTATATTTATATAAAATATATTATATTAATATAATTATTATACCCTGTATGGCAAGCATCCCTATATCATTGAATCTTACTACCCATTAAGACTGTAGAGATATATATAATATATATATTATAATTATATTATATAATTATTAATATATTATAGCATTTAATATATAATATAATAAATATATTATATATTATATATCATAAAATTATATATGTATTGTATTAAATTATGTATAATATATATAAAAATATGTCTATAATTTATTCAAAATCTCTCCTATTTCCTTTTTCTCAAAGGAAAAAAAAATTATAACTACACTTTATTCTTGTTCTTCAAGCATTTGATAAAACATTTAATTAAATGATTAACATCTAAGGAAGAATTAAATAAAATGTTTTTAAATTATTTTCTCTATAATCCGTTTTATACCTTTTCTATTTATTCATCTTTTCTCCTATTTTCTCGAAAAACTTACAAATTCTTCAGGTAGGGCATTGTAATTTAAAAGCTCTAATATTAATCCGAAGTTATATTATATATTTATATAATTATATTATATATATAAATATATTATATATTTAGTAGTTAATATATATATATGATTGATTAATATAATATATATTTATATATATATATAATTAATATATTATATATATTATTATATATATTAAAATATAAAGTTAATTAAAAAATATTATATTATTAATATTATATTATATATTAAAATGTAAATATAAAGATAGCTTAAATAATGCACCTCATTTGTTATAAAAGTAATTGACACCAGAGATAAAACAGGGTTAAAAGTATATGAAGTTATAAAATAATATGACGGACCAAGTCTTGAAAAAGAGAAATTGTATTCCTCTCCTCACCAGTACTAAAGAAAATCTCAACCACTGGTAGAATACCTTCATAATACTTACATCACAAAGGAATTTTCTGATTGATTTAAAAGCAGGATACTAACAACCCAACCCTAACACTCTCCTAATCTGGGCCCGAGAGGCCATCTCAAGGCGTTAGGGGACATTAAAATTATATTGTAGGTATTATATAGTTCGTTATCATCCTATTGGCCAATAAATGTGTATAGCAGCCCCTAACATGTATAATAACCTAATTATATAACTACTATACTCCATTATAAACTCACAATAAATACCACTAACCACAGGGTGATACTCACATTTCTAACTCCTTATTATGTACATTTATTTATAAAATTATAAATGTGTGTTCGTTGCATTTCTTTTTGTTTTGCTCTGTGCCTTTGCTGTTCCTCCGAAGCTATTCTATATTTTCTTGACTGTTCAAAGATCCCACTGATTTCTTCGCGTACTCCCAGCCAGTTTTATTGGCCAAGTACACACACTACCACAATACCATCCGCTTAGCCAAATTGACTATACATCCATCCCTCCACATGACCAAACTATCTAATGTTGTACTTTTCATTTATTTCTTCCTTATACCCCTTTTTTCACAACCACACAAACTCTCTAAATACTGCTTTCATTTATTCAACTCTTCTTCACAACATTAAAAACACATCTATAAGATTGTACCATCTGAAACACATTGTACATTAGATCTATACCTTTACTTTATTCCAGACCATAGTTCGCTAACTTTTTTACTATATATTAACAACAGGTTAAATATTTACCTCATACCCTAGACAAACACTTTCAAGATTAGTTCCCTTTACATTCTACCAGAATGAATTAATTTGCCCAACCAGGCGCACCCTTTTGTGTATGTTGGTGGTGCGGAGTTGTTGTTATTTTAATGGTTAATTAAAAAGGGAGGCCTCTCCATTTTTCCTTTGTTCTTGTATTCGGAATACCAGGGGAACCAGGAGTCTTAAGGTTAAAAACCTTACCAAGTGATCAGACAAACTTCCTGCGAACGTTGGAGCAACCTATCGCAGGCAATCAATTTGCTTCTTAATGTTGTGCGTTCCTGTTTTACTCATCTACCGACTCATAATAGTTGGCCATAAATAATTTAAAGCTACAAGACACCCATATTTTATTACAGACAGAGTTGTCACAGGCTTTTTATCTTTGGAACGGTAAATTTTACAATACTCGTCAATATTATGATTACTTAAATTCAAACAAAGGAGGAGAATAAAAATATTGTAGTCGTGATCTAACAGGAAGTTACTCATTTTTATTTTATTATAATGATATATTGAGAGAATTAGAGTTTGGGAAGTGATATAAGATATAATAGTTGAAAAATATATCCAATTTAAAAATATAATTAAAGTTGTAAATAAGATATATTAATTAATTAATTTATTATAGAATTATTTCATAAAACTATTAGTCTCTCTATCAAATTATGTAATTACTTGTATAAGATAATAATAAATGTTGATTAAAATATCCTACTGAGAACACCATTCAAATATATTGCATATTTAATATTTATGATATTAATTTTTTATTACCTTTACCTGATTATTTATATAATAATAATGTGTACTAGTAAAGAATATAGATTATGTTATTATGTATTGATATAATATATATATATATTAGATGAAATGGCAATACTAGTATATAATATATATTATATATAATATTATAATATATATAAATAATAATTTATTTAACTTATTATTTTTTTGGTTGGTTTTTTATTTAATATTATTATTATTTATATTAAATATAAATAATATATATTACAAAACATTTATTAATATAATTCTTATTATTATCTCTACTTAATATTTCCTTTTTGCAAAATTATTCTGTTTATTCTGTATTAATTAAAAATTAGGGTAATCTATAACTTGTTTTATTAATTAATATTTATTAATAATATATATATTTTAATTTATATATTTCTTACTTAATCCTTATTGTATTAAAAGATAATATATGTATTTCATTACTTCTTTTTTAATTTATCTTTGATATTTGTAACTTGCATATTTTAGTATTATGTTAGTAGTATTTTATTAGTTATATTTATTTTATTTTGGTTGTTTGTTTTTGTGTTGTTGTTTTGTGTGGTGGTATTTTTATGCGTATTGTAATCGCCGTTCTCTGTTGTTGTTGCCGCACGGGTGCTTCGTCGAACAAACTCGGGAGGAGAGTCGAGGGTTTTCTTGTGACGGCGCCAAGAGCCGTCGGAAAACAATGTAATCCGAATCGAAAAGCGGTTGTATTTGTTTTTCCACTCTCCTTCAAATAAATTGCGAGGAGATTACGCTTTCGTTGTACATAGTGCAACGTGTTGATGTGATCTCTCGTTAATATCCTTTTACTCGTAGATATTTCTCAAATTCTCAAATGATGCCGGTGATATTTCTGAAATAATTGTAGGATTATTAATTAGTGTTCAATTATGGTTTAAAAAAAAATACTTATACTGTTTAGTCGCGTAAAATGTAGATATAAAACTTATGTCTTTTTTGAATCATCAAGTGCCATCATATTTTCTATGAGCGGTGCGACGATTTATTTATATTATATACTTTGTTTTGGTGAGAATATCATATATATATAAATAGAATAAAATTTAATTAAATTCGTTGTTTTGTTAATTTTTCTATTATGTAGTTTGTTTATTTTAATAATTAAAGCTATTTAATTTATATTCGTCAGTAGAGTCCTGATTTTTGTGTGTTTATTAATAGTTATATCTATATATATATATAATATTTATATTACTATTTTTATAAATTCTCTCCTTCCTTCTTACTTTCATCTCCGAAAAGAGGAAACTTAACGATCCTGCCGTAGCTGTGGATTTTTTTCATTCTCACGCGATAGATCTGTTACTACGAACGTCTTGATTTTCCGTCAAGACTATTGTTTTGTTTCTAAATACTCGCGCTGCGAAAATGCCATCTGACTAGGTACTCCCGTCTTTCTCAGCTGTCTTCCTGTAGTTATCGTTCTCGAGATGATGTCCAGTCTGTGGGTGGGTGGCAAATATTCTCAGCTAAGTGATCGCCGAGTTATAAACTTCGATCGCTTAGATTCGAGGTAGAGCGCAGAGCTACTCTTGCTCTTTTGTGAGTAAAATAAAAATGAGAGAAAAATCAGTAGCATTATACCTATCTAATTTTAGTAGTTACAATTAAGTTACAATTTTTTTTCCAACCAAATAAAATTAATGGGTACAGAAACGAGCGAATAATTCAATTTTTCCTACCCATTTCCTCCATAGGAAAAAAAAGCAGACGACTTTTCCTTTCCTTGTAAGGGAGCGGCGGTGCAAGATAATTTCTTTTCTTTAAGGGGAGAATGGTCTTTTCCTTTTTTTCTTTGAGAATATCGTTAGACGGATGCTGAGAGGATTTTTCTTTTTTTCTTCGTTTTGTTCGCACAAAAAAAAACGAACCTATTCTTTGCATAGTTAATTATAAGAGAACTTTTTACCCGATTTTTCCGAGGTTGCGACCACATCTTGTAAGTTCGAGAAGATTTTTTCCTTTAGGATTCCTATTTTTGCCCATATTTTCAACACTCGAAGACGCTTCTTTGCTAGATTATATTTAAATCTTTTCAGACTTTATCGTCGGTCAATTCTCCTCCTTTTTCAGTTTATTTTCTAATATTTAATTTCTATTTTTCCGTGTAACATGCCTCCTGCAATCTTCGCCTGAACGCACCAAGAATTATTCAGGTACAAACTCAATCAGTTCACAGCCGACCGTAAGGTCTATATATGGTTATATTCGCCTTAAAAAAAAAGTATTCACAATTTCTATCGAGAGTAGAAGTTGTAATGGAAGACATATTTCTTTCAAGGACGACAACCCTATACTATATATGCGAAGTAGATGATTATATCTCGATTTAAACTAACAGTGGAGTTTACTCTCTGGAATCCTCACAACTGTCTCACACAGTAAGAGTAATTGATTGGAGGTAATACCAAATATAGAAATTAAATATACGATAGTCGACCATGAGAATTCTAAGGTAGTAATATATCATTCCCTCAGCCGTGTTGCAGAGTGAGCATATCCCGCACCCCAACATTTTGACTGAGTTCAGTCAAAAGCCCACTTCGAAACACGATTGGATTCCCCCGCATTATAGGAGCTCCAACCTCTAGATTTTGGTTTAAACCCCTGTACTCTCCCCCACATACGGAATCGTCGCTTACGTGAGCTGTTTGCATCTCGAATAACCGGCTATTGTTAAAGAGAGAGTAATGTTGACTGACTATCTACCCCACTCAAACCCTCGCGATCATTAGCTAATGATATGCAAATAATGGTTCTGGCAGGAATTTTATTGTCCCTACCGGAATACGTGTTAGAGCGTCACGCCTTAACACAATATACGCGACGCTCGTTCATCAAAGCGGCTCACCGGACCCCAGCGGGGATCTGCGCGAAACGGCCATAAAAATGGTATATTAGAGGTGTACGGCCCTCAGCGCGTCATTGTACGATGCGCTCACACGAATATCGCCAACTTCCAGAAACTAAGAAAAACAGACAACGATTTAAACGACTCAACGAAACACAAAACAAAAACGAAAAACGAGACAAAAAACGACGCTATCAAGATATAAAACCTCAAATTGGTTTTTTATATGTTGTACGTTTTAGCTCTTGTCGTTAAGAAATGTCTCTCTCGTGTTTTAATATTGCGTCTAAATCCCATAATCTTGTGGATTGAGGAAATATACATTTTCTTAACTTGTTATGAAAAAAAATAATATCTTAGTTTTTATGTTTTTTTATATAAAAATACATACATCATTGACCGGAACTTTTAAGGAGCACGTTTCTTACAGTTGTGTTTTCTAATTAAGAGCATAACAACAAAGGGCAAGAATTTAGTGATGAAGTAAGTAATACACCAGAGCGCTCTATATAAAAAAGACTATAAAAACACTCTACTTAATTTGTGTAGTGCGTCAACAAACATTTTATTCAATAGCGAAACAAACTTCTGAATAAACAACTCTGTATCCAACTACTCAGCGTTCTACAGAAGAGAGATACAATGTTCGCGCAAGCTGTAAGCGTGTAATGTGACAATAATGTGATCTTCTATTCACCACGCGCCATCTTGTTTAGTCAATAGACATTATCAGTCGACTCGACGAGCGTAATCAAATTCGTTCGAAAGCCACAAATGGAAGATAAAAAGTGAACTTTCTCTTCCATTTAGTGTTGTTAAATTTTTATTTTCTTTACGTAATTACTATATTTTTATCTATCTAAAATTTTATAGTTTATATATATTTTATAACTTCTTTATCACTATTTGTAGAGAGCCTACGGCCGCGTGAAAATTACCCCAACTGTTCTTCCGTATATCATTTTATGTGAAAATTATGAATCAATTTAATTAAAGTTTTACATTTACCTCTTACGACCTTTCTTAAGCACTTTTCAGTATTCTCCGCTGAATGTTCTCAGGTGTGCGATTTGCTAGCGTAACCTTAATATCGCCTTCTGTTATTGGACAATATCTATTAATGGAAATGGCGGAGTTGTGAGTGTTCGCGTCTGGAAATTATAAGTTTTTAATCCGAGCAGTAACGTTCGGTCCACCTTCTCTATGTATAAAGGCACATTAATCATATAAATTATTTAAAACTCTCGTCCATTACGGACCGAGTGTCCTGTATCTTTGAGTAATCCTCTGCTTCAAATGATCTAAATTTATTAGAAAGACTCACTACTTTATTTTCAGTTGTGAAATCCCAAGACATTACAGTATCATGTCAACATCGCAAATTATTTCATAGTATTCCGGGATCCACCTATTCGGATCGAAAGTTATACGTTTGTAAGAGTCAAAAAATGAACTCGGCACTCTCGCTCAGATCCATATACGGTGATTAGGAACATATGAAGAATAATGTACTCGAATACTAAAATTCATGTTGAGCAGTGTAGTGACGGGTAATTGGAGATTGAAATTATAATCGGTCTATGTTATATGCATAAAATTATATTTATTAATATCGAAAAATCAAAAAATTTATATATTCAATACTAATAAAATATTTTATTATATTAACATAATAAACACGTTTTTTTTTTATTTAACATTATAAAAAAATTATAAATGATGCAATGACAACTTATTCATTCCGAATAAGTGCGAATCCATGTATTGATATATTTTCTCTAATAACTTTTGATGACCTGTTTACTTTCTACATTCTTTTACAAACTGATTAACTTTCGAGAGAATCAACAACATCATACTAAGTGCTTGCAATAGTATCTTGATTTAGGAAAATAAAACACTATATGTTTATCTTTTTCTATTCAACTAATTATATATATTGACGTACCGAGGCGTCCACAAAATTTCACGAGACTCAGAGCGTCTCGTTGATCGGAGGTGCGCGTGGCGTCTAGCAGCTCAACTTTATGATGTCTTATCTTCCACCTCTTTAAACAATTTCCCTTATAGTTCCTTATATCTAATGTATTGAATCCCTTTATAATCTTCTGTCGCCCAGATTCATCGTTTAAATATACCCACTAATCTCGTACTGAATCGAATCTCTCAGTGTATGACGGATTCTTACGTGTAAAAGGAATTATAGATTTCAGTGCAAATATAAATTTTGCTCGTTCTTTCGATTACCGGGTAGTGCTAACTAGATACTATAATAATATAACTTTCAGAGAGCTGAAATTAGTGACGTCGGGGGATCTTCATTTTTTGTACATGTCGGACGGCTAGGTACCGTAAAAGAATTCCTCGGTGCGGTGTATCCGATAGTATATGAATTAAGTCAATAAACGTACGAGTTTATCGTTTTTTTGAAGCACTACATAAGAGATTTATATATACCCTTTTATCCTCTTGGTGCAGCACGTACGTCGGCTCAGAGTGCTTCTCCTATTAGGTCTCTTATTTTCTATCTAGGCGAAAGTGTGTGCGGGCTCCCTATGAAAAACGCAGCTATTTCCTTTGCATCTTTTATGACTCCTATAACTCCTATTGTGACTCTCTCGCGTTACTCGGCGTCGTTATTGCTAGTCGCGCAGACTTCTGAGAGGTTGAAGTAACGCTGTCGTCTCATTGCTTACTCCTCTTTCATTTGGATAATATCTATTCGTACTTATCCTCGACTAATACTATTCCACCTATATCGAAAGGTACGCATAACTCGATATTTCTCTCCGATGTAATCCGAATAAAACGACGAAATAACCGTTCATCACTCGTAAGTTTAGCTCAAGTCTGAATTATTTATTTTCTTATATTCTTCTACTAAAGTTTCAAATCCAATCAATTTCAGACATAGAATAAAAAAAAAACTTCTGTTTTATTTAAATTAATTATTTTTCTGTGATTGACAAAAATACAATAAGTTTTGTAAGGAGAAGATTTGGTAATTGGAATACTATAGTAATGTATATGTGATAGTAATGTTATAATAAGGTCCCTCACATTAGTTTCTCCCGAGATAAGTATTTCATTTTTTATTATGTCTTCGGTTAATCTTCAATAATTAAAACGTCTACCGCCAGGTTTGTTCGGCATAATTTAATTATATAATTACTGTAAATATTTCAGAGTAACTCGAGTACGATCATTAATCCGGGCTGGTGACAAAAATTCTGATGTGCGATACTTTCAGTGGACTTAATTTAATAAATATTCCGAGAGAGCATATCTAGAGGGGAGGAGATCACTGTATCGGTACCTAGAGAAGATCGAAAAAAAGGGGTAACGAACCGGAAGCTTCTCTTGCTGTACGAAGCCGGGAAGAGAAATTCGTATGAGTGGTTTAGACGACTTGTATTCAGTGCGATCTCCCTATCTGATATTTAAGTGCTACAAGCGTCAATTGCACAATCTGTGAATATCACTGTGAATGCAAAACTCGGAATCCACATAGCTCCATGGTGGCACAAGCGAATTAGAAATCACTAGATGGGAAAACCATAGCTCTGAGGAATATATTTCTATATCGGAGCTCGCATACAAACTTTATTGAATGTTCAAGCATATTCGGAAAGATTATTTTCTCATCTAAGCGATCTCATAGGGCGAATATGGATGGAAAAAAGTTGGTCAGTGAATAAGTGTTGATATAAGACTCTAATAAAAATATTCGCATTTGTGTAGAAATAAAAAAATAATTACTCTATTATCTATCCTTTACTATTGATATAAGGAAAACAATGAGTTATATAATATTGAAGAAAACCAATAAATTCTACACTTCTGTACACCCCCATAAAGAATAGATTGTGAGGTGTCTAAGAATTATGATATAGAGGACAGACGTAGACCATAAGACGGGAAGGGAATATTGTGGAAAAGGGAGAACATCTCAAAAGAGCTCCAAGATGAACCAGAACAATAAAAATAGAAAGAAACTCAAGAAAAACCAATAAAAAAAATTAGTAGAGAGGAAGTAAAAGGTAGTGAGAAAGAATGTTGGATTTTCCCGATAACAGAAGCAATCTAGTAAAAAACTATAGAAGAAAAATAAGGAACATCTAGGATCGAAATTTATGATTATTGATAAACTTATTTTCACATAAAATAGATTATACGCGCATAAGATAGCTAGCGTTCTCGTGTGAAAAACTCTGAGCTACAACACGAAAGACCCACAGCGGACATCCTTGAAAATAAAAAACAGATCCCAAGAACTTTCCGCGTGAGATTACACGCATATAGGAAATCGGAAATATTGGTAATACCGTGATTGAGCACCAAAAAACAACGTCCGGAACGAAAAGGAAACTTCCAGTCTACTCGTACCAGCACGATGACGACTGTTCACTCTTACTACTAACAAAACTTTGTGATCACAGGGTGATAGACGGGATCTCGGTCTATTCGAGCCCTAGGTTTTGAGATACAATCTATTAATGTATAAACACGCACATTTATCGTGTACAGAAAATAGTTAAAAGATATTAAAAAACATCTGATTTGATATGCGTTTTAAATAGATGTACACCAAAAAAGAGCTGGTGGGAAGGGAGATATTTTAGTTGGAAAAAATAAGTTAACCAATTGTGGAAAAGAAGGGACGTTGCGAAGGTAAGACAAAGTGGAGTGTGTGGATAGACGTATCAGTTTTAGTTATTGATAGTGCATATTGGGGAAGGGATATGTTGGGAAATCGTAACGCATAGGCAGCACCTAAAGAATTCTTTTCTTCCCTATATATTCGATAAAATATAATTACATCGTCTATCATTTCACTATTTCCCGAACAAGTAAAACATCTTCGTAAAGGAAGCGATCGTCTTTGCTTATGAAAGTGGACACAGGGATGTGACTGAGAGATAGAACGTATGTACATTTTTATTAATCTATCTTCAGAGAATGAATAAGAAAATATATATATTTTCTAAAAAATTATAAGTATAGAGAAAAAAAACTAATAAATAGGCCACTCGGAACCCCAATCGACGAAATAAGGAATGGCGACGAAATTAAAGAGGAGAAGCTAGCGTGTTATTTTATATTAATCGCCAAGATCCGTAATGGTGAATATAATTCTTCTTTAACACCATTTTAAGCCTATGAAAAGAATTATAAAAGAAACATGTGGCATAAGATTAGTTTACATGTTGCAAATTTGAAATTTGAAAACTTCGTAACTTTTTCAAGGTCATTTTCGAGTTTATTTTTTCATATATTTTTATTTCTTTTCTGTTCATTATAACATTTCATCTAAGTTTCATGAAAATCAAATTCTATAAAAAATAAAATTTTGCGTGCTTCCTTTTCCCTTTCAAATGCCACCACGTTGTTGTCATTTGGGACTCCTACCTCTATTATATAACACTTCTGCTCCCTCTTATTTTTAACTACGATGTCCGGTCTATTGTGAGTGAGTGTTACATCCGTTGAGATAACGGAATCATAAACTAACAGCTCCTTTTCGTTTTATTCTATTTCTGTGGGATTGTTGCTTCTAGATAGGCCTTTCTGTCCTTTTTTGTAACTTTGGCACAATAATATAAATTAATCTGCAGTTAGGTGTTTCGCTTTCTATATAATATCCTGTTAGCACCAGATCAGACTCATCTTTGCAAAATGCGAATAACATGATTCTGTGTCCTGTATCACACTACATTTTCGCTGAAGTTCTTCTTTTATATGTTTATATTGCCATCTTGTCGTGATTGTTAAGTCTGATAGGTCAAATCACTAATCCTTTCTACTGGTAATGCCCCTAAGTGAATAGTCCAGCTGATTTACTTCCATATCCATATAACTTTCAACTATGATTTTCTTGTATTTAATTTGCCTCCATTCATTTATATGTTTCTTCTTCCGACCTGCTTCAAATTATCTTTTAATATTCTGTCTTTTCTTATTTTGACGTTTTCATTACACCTGGCTTGTTCTATTCCAATGTTGTTCATGTTCATGTAATCCGTTTTCTTTTTTAATTAGCGAAGTTGTTGTTGGTCTTCCACTTTCTTGATACATATTCTTGTAATTTGTTTCTGCTTTCCAGATTTAGCATCCTATTACT
>JABUQX010007050.1:12500-32500 GCA_015478945.1 Trachelipus rathkii | reverse complement strand
CAAAAATGCTATTAAAACTCGCCATAGGATTTTGTTAAGTAGGCCGCCATGTTTTCGCACATTCTGAAATAAAGCGACCACAAATTTTTAAAAAATTATAGCCACCAAAATCATATTAGGAAAACCCATAGTTTACTTTGACGAATTCTAAGAAATTTTAGAAACTGATATTTTTTACTATAATATATACTATTTATATATATTATATATATATATAATAACCTACTATACTATATGCCTATATATACTACGTTTACCTAACACGTATATATATTATACTATATATACTATAATATATAATATAATATATATATATATATAGTATATATTTGAAATTTATTTTTATTTATGGCATAATTCCAGAAAGGGCCAGGGAAATTATCTCGAAAAGCTATGACACCTTACACGAAAAAACCAATGACAATATTTGGTAATCAGCCGTTAAGCTATATTACCAGGTATTAATATATATTAGTATACTATCCTATATTAAGAATATATATATAACATATATAATTATATATATATACTACTATATATTTATATAATAATAGCCTAAAATGTAAAGTCATTTATTTTTAAACTAACGAAACACCCTAGAGTAGAGCGCATAGATATCAGGAGTCGGGGTCTCTAGGCCTCTAGGTGGACGACGGCGGGGGGAACTTCGTCCCCTCTGTCCCCTCATCGGTCTCCGAGCCCCCTAAAAAATTTGAAGTTTCAAAGAAACATATCCATTTCCTGCATTAGGGGGCTCGACCGATGCGGGAGACAAGGGGGACGGAAGTCCCCCCCGCGTCCACCTAGAGGCGAGAGACCCCGATCTCCGATAGTCAGGCAGTCTACTCTACGGTGTTTCGTTAGTTTTAAAAAATAAAATGACTAAATATAGTATATAGTATATACTATATATATACTATATATATATATATATACTATATCAGTGACTCATATATTTTATCCATTCTTTATATATACTATATATGATATATATAATATATATATATTTTATCACCTACTACTACTTACATATATAATATATATATATATCATATATATAATAATATATCATTATATATACAGTACTTATATATATACCTATTATACTATATTTTATATATATATTTATATACTAATACTAACATATATACTTGACTATAGTATATAATAACTCTCATATATATATATATATATATATATACTATATATATATATATATATATATACTATATATATATTATATATATATATATAAACTTATATATAGTATATATATATATATAATAATATATATATATATATAATTATATCACTATCATAAGTACTAATATCACTAATATATATAATATATATATATATAACTATACCTATAATATACTAATATAATATTCTATATACGTATATCTACATACTATATATCTAGCAGATATAGTATATAAAATTGTAGTATTATCATTCAGCTATAATTATATATATATTATATATATATATATATAGTATATAGATATATATATAAATATATATATATAATACCTATTATATAGTATATACTATATAGATAAATATATATTTATAATATTACACTCGGTAATAAGCTTTAAACTCTGATTCCAAATATGTAAATTGTTGTTTTTCTGTAAGTGTCATATTTTTTCGAGAATAATGTCTCCGGCCCTTGCTGGAAATATTCCAATAAATTAAATATTAAATCAATATACATATATGATTATATATATATATATATATAAACTATATAATTATATATATATATATATATAATATATACTTACCTAGACTCTACTCATATACTGATACTATACAGTGCTTATACTAATACTATATGCGTTATCCAAGACCACTATTATACTCATCGTTTTATCATATTCGTGCTACGTCTAAATTGAACTTATAAGCCTATATTAATGCCCAAACTCCTAGATAGAATTTTAGTATCATATGGTTCAGTATAAAAGGATGTGGTGCTACTTTATCTAATGAAACTATTTCTTTGTGCAAGGGTTGTTAAAATACAATACTATCATTTTCTAGATTTTCTAACAGTGATGACAATTTACTTAATTTTTTGTATATTCATAATTCCTTAAAGAAATCTATGAAATGTCGAAACTGCAATATATTTTGCCCGGAAAGATTGTGATTGCGGAAGTATTAGCTGTGTCTGCAGGATCAGGGATACCATCTTGCAGTTACCGTTCTTACAATTTTATGGATCATGATACCGCAGCTTATACACAGAATATTAAAAGAATTTGGAGGGTGGTTAGATTTCGTGTCCCCAAATACGGTTATAAAAATCATTTCGACGGACATATTGCAGAGTTTATTATTAAAAGAAAATTTTCTAACTATAAAGAAAGATTGTTGCGAGGCTTACCAACCAAACAAGCAGTCTGTTAACAGTAACTTCCTCTTCGGAGGATTCAGATAGCGATTACTAACTGGGACATAGTATATATAGCTATATATACCTAATACTATATACTTATTTACTATCATATATATATATGTATCTATATATATATATATACTATATATATATATTATATATATATATATAGTTAACGTATATATATATCTTATCATAAAATATATATTATATATATTATACTATATATATATATCATATAATATATTAATATGATATATTATATATATACATATATTATCGCGAAAATTCTTTAATAGAAGTTAAATTCATGGGAATTTTTATTGTCCGCATATTCAACCAATGTGCGGAAAAACATGGCGGCCTCCTGTAAAACAAGCTCTATGGCGAGTTATATAAACACATTGCGACGCTGAATCTTTCTTTTCGTAAAGAGAGCGAACAATTCTTTTATTTTCACTATTCTTCGATTATTATATTATTTTTGGACAGTCGATGCCTGTGATTTTCATAAAAAAAATCGGGCCTGCACTGACGGGTGACAACCCTCTGAGTAACAATTACCATATATATATACTATTATATACTATATTTATATATATATATACTTAATATATATATATATAATATATATATATATATATATATATACTATATATAGTATATATATATATTTTATTAATATATATATAATATATATATATATATACATACTATATATATATATATATATAGTATATATATATATATATATTATAATACTATATTTACAAATGAGTTATATTTTGATACCGGTAGATACCATTTATATATTATATGTTTATTTATATATATTATATAATATATATATATATATATCATATATATATATATATAATATTATATATAGTATATATATAATATTATATATTATATACAATAAGAATATATATATACTATATATACAATATATATATATTATACTATATCATATATATATTATATATTATATATATATTAATATATAATAGTATATTATATATAAACTATATATATATACTATATATATATAATAATATATAATATACTATATATAATTATATATATATATCTTATTATTAACTATATATATATATATAGTAATTTATATATATATATATTATATCACTATTATATATATATATTATATATATATATAAGTATATATATATTATATTATAGTATAGTTACTATATATATAGTATATATATACTAATATATATATATAATATAATATATATATAATATATCTAGCTAGAAAAAAAGTATACTGTATAAACCAAAGATATAGATATGCTTTGTATACGTTGTATATTTATTTAAGTATACTTATATATATATATATATACAGTATATATAATAATATATAATATATTATTAATTTACTATCATATATTATATATATATATATATTAATTATTCAACTATAGCTATTAATACTTTATATAAATACTTATATATATACTATATATATTATATTATATACTAATATAATCATATAATATATATATAATATTAGTCAATATATATATATATATATATATATATACTATACTTATATATATAGCTATATATATATATATATATATATGATATATATATATATATATAGTATATATATATAATATATATTCTCTTCTTTCGATCGCCAGTATGGCTTCGGCCGTTCAAGGTCTACTGCGATATAGCTTTCCTTATTTAACCGCATTTATGGTTTTCCGCTCTTAGGAAATACGGGAGACTTGCGTGGTGGCGCTTGACATATCCAAAGCATTTGACCGGGTTCGGCACGCGTCACTGCTCTAAAAACTCCCCTCCTTCTTCTCTTTGTTAACTTATGTCTAGCTTTCTTCAAGTTCGCTCAATATCGGCTGTGGTTGATGGAGCGACTTCTTCTTCTTTTTTCTTGTCAATAGTGGTGTTCTCAGGGTTTCTGTCTTATCTCCTTACTTTATTCCTACTTTAGTCATTAATGATTCTTCTCAACCTGCCACATCTAACTCTAGTCCAACTCATATTGCCGATGATCGACCCTTATCATTCTTCAACTCAATTCAATTCTGCTCCCTCTTTTACTTCTAGAATTAGCTCTCGTCTCAATCTTTCCGATTCTATTCTCGCTTGTCTGGTTAGAATTTCCCGATTGGGCGTTTCGTCTCAACCTTGTAAATTTAATTCTTTAAAAACTCAACTTCTACAAAAATCTCCCTCTCAAAACACCTTCTAACTTCCTATCTCTTTTGACGGTTCTCTCGCTCTCTCCAGTTAACAATATAAACATCCTTGCCTCAACATAAACCAAAAAAATGTCTTGGAAACCTCCAATCACAACGGTGCTAGCCGGCGGCCTCAAAGAAACTGGAGTTTTGTTTAGATTGCGAGACTATTTTTCCTCTTCTCAGTTAGCCCAGCTATACAAGGCGTCTTCATCCGCCCTTGTATGGAGTACTGTTCTCATATTCGGGGGGGCTCTGTTCTCACCCGGCTTTTTGGACAGGCGTCGAGTCAAAAGCCAAAAAGCTTATAAAAACTGTTCTGTACTTCGACTTACTTACCCTCTATCCTCTGCGGAGAGATGTTTGACGTTGCTTATCTCTTTTCTGATAGGTACTCGTAGCGGCAGGTGTTCGAGGGAAATTACACTCGCGCTACACAACCTTTAAGTCGCGCCTCGTTAGCACAAGGGTGTGCTGCTGTCTGCTCACGAGTTCTGTCTGTAGATATTGCATAACTCCAGGGCTAGCTCGCTGCGCGTTGCTTCATTCCTTCCTGCCACCTCTGTCTGCTGCAACTTCTCTTCCATTTCTCGTGTTTCCTTGCGTTGAATCTTAATCTCCTCACATTTAAGAGCCTGAGTCGTATCTCACGACTGACTCACATCTGCGTAACATCTGTACGAAAGTCGGCACTGTACATCCTTATGGCGGTGCTAACCACACCCCTCCACCCTGAATAGCAGGCATCTGCCCGTGAGGTGCGTATTGGGGTCGTATACCATGACGTACGTATAACATGTGATCTCACGGCTATATATATAATAATATATATATATATATAATAAATATATATATATATATATATATATATCTATATATAATTTATAATATATATGATATATAATTATATATATATATTAAATTAATTTTCTTCCTTCCCAAGACTGTGGGTAAGGAGCGTGACATGCATCGGAAAAGCAAAATAGTAGAAGAATATGACCCAAGTCGAAAAGAAAGATCAGCCTTTCCGCCCCCTCTATACCTATTAGTGAGAACTCGTCGCAGTCAGAAAATTAACGCTAGAGCTTCACGGGACCATGACGGACCCTTACTATGGCATATCGTAAAGTGTAGGGTTCATCCCCTGGCTCAGGTTGGCCACAACCATACCCCTCACAAAACCCCTCCATTCACTCCTATTATGCACCTTTATTCTCGCCTCAGTCAAACTCACACCTCTCTCCTTCAGACATTCGTTCACTGACTCAATCCAATTTTTTTCAGCCTCCCAGCCGGTCGATTCCCAACACACTCACCACTATACATCCGCTTAACCATCCGACTGTCATTCATCCTTCCATTGACCAAACCATCTCAACGTACTTTCATTTATTCTCTCATTCACCCTTTTCTTCACACCACATAATTCTCTAATACTTTCATTCCTCATTTTATCATTTGCTTTTCACACCTAACACGCCCTTAAGATTGTCCATCTGAACACGTTGAACTTTAAATCTATATCTCTTATTCCAGACCATAGTCTAACTACTATACATTAAAACAGTTAACAACATACCCTCATGTAAGACCCTAGAGCACTCAAGACAGTCTCTTTACGTCCACCAACGATTAATTGCACAAGCCACCTTCCTACCATTCATAACTTTCCTACTACACTCTGCATCGTCCGTTCCCTTTTCATCCAGCATATATCCTAAATATTTAAACTCAGACACTTGTTATAGCTGCTCACCATCTAACATAACTTCACACCGAGGAATATCCTCACTTACAACCATAACCTTACTCTTATCTACGTTTACTTTTACACCCCTCCTTTTACATACCCTGCCAAATCTCTCTACCAATCCTCTCAAACTTTTTCAGATTCACCACACAAAACCAAATCATCCGCTTATAATAGAAAGGGCACCCTCCACTCACCTACATTCTCCATCATTCTAACACCATTTCCTGCCACCCCCATCTCTAATTCTTTCATAACACCATCCATATACAAATTGAATAACCAAGGGGACATTAAACACAATCATCCCTGCCTCACTCAGCATTAATATTAAACCAATCACTTTTGACAAGATTTATTCTTACACACGCTTCACTATCCTCATACATACTTTTGATTCCATTCAGAAGCCTACCACCATCACCAAACATTACTAACACCTGCCATAGGGCTTCCCTATTGATCCTATCATACGCCTGTTGCAAATCCATAAAACCTAAATACAATTTATTCTTCTTCTCCCTCATTTTCTCATTCATTTGTTTCAATGTTTAAAGATTATTTAATCCACATATCCTCTACCACTCCCTAAACGCACCTTTGTTTCTCACCAATCAGTCCTTCAGTCACTCGATCGCACTCTTTTGACTAAAATACCAGCCTATTATTCTTCCCACAACACTCACATAAACTAATTCCCCTATAATTCTTACAGTTTCCCTTATCTCCCTTACCCTTATATAATGGTACTATTAATGCTCTCCTCCAATCCTTTGGACTATACACTCCACTAAAACCTTTATTACACAACTATTCCAGAATCCAATCACATCACCATCTCACCTCCGTTCATGATCATTTCACCCAGTAATTTCATGTATACCTGCAGATTTATCATTGCCCTGTAGAACTTTTCTCACTCCTACCACATTACCTCTCCTTGCTAATACCTCATTCCCAAAATTAACCTATTCCTTCTTGCACCATCAAACCCACACACATTCACTATCACCTCTTGATTATTGTTAATATTACACAGATTCTAGAAGTGTTCTTTCCACACTCCCCTCACAATCCATTTCATCACTTACAACAAGCACCATCCCTATTCAATTATTCTAAAGCAGCGTCCATCATCTCATTTCTTAAACCTTTTGTGCTTCCTTCCATAAGTGGAGTTTCCTATTCCCTTCTAAGTCCCTGTCTCTCCTCCTTCCAAACTGTTCAATTTACCTCTTTTTTTCTCCTACGTATTCATCTCTTTTATATTCCTTTTTTTCTTTATTATATACTTCAAACATCTTTCTTTTAAACTTCATCATCATTAGCATTTAGTACATTCAACACGCTTCTTTTTTACTTTTTAACCGCTTGCATCACTCTACATTCCACCACTCACTGTTACATTTTTACTTCCCACTTAGCCACATCCACATACTTTACTTTGCCACTACTAACAAAACGCTTCCTTCATTTGCTCCCAGATTTGTTCAGTTTCAACCTGTTCACATTCTAACTGATTTACTTGCGAGTGCTTTTTAATATTTATCCTTATTACCTTGTTCACTTAACTTCTCACTTCTTAATTCTACCAACTTCTTTCCGTATCACCTTCCTCTCCATCTAAGGCCCCACTAACTTAATTTACATTAATAACATAATTATCCGATAATCCCATTCATTATCCTCTCACTGATTTAATATCCAACAAATACTTCAACCATCTTCTCACCAACACAAATCAATCATCTTTCTGCACCCTAATCAGAACTATCTACTACCTACACCAATATAGATACCTTTATCGCGCGCTACTCTTGGTAAAGAAGTATTTAACTTACACACATACCTCTCTCTCACAGAAGTCAATCACCTTTCCTACCATTCTCTTTCTCCCGACACCCAAAAACCAACCTCGTTATACCATCTCTTTTCTGATCATCTATCCAACTCATTATTATCCACCCAACACAATCAATCTGAAGCTCCTACTCATCCCATATTAAAAATAATCATTCACATTATCCCAGAGGTCGTGCTCTCTTTATTTCCCTCAGATGGACCATACGTTACGACCACATACCTTGACCTTTTAAAACTTAAATTTAACCATTAGTATTCTAGTACTCACACACACAAGTCACTCATCAAAATTGAAACTCCTTCTCTCCCCCTTTCATTCCTTTCCACACCAGCACACACACACATTTCACACCACACCACTCATTTTCACCGTTTCCTTTCATTTTTGTTTCAGTCACATCAAGCAAATCAATTTGCCTCTTTCTAAACTACATCCATTCCACCTCTCCCCTCTCTTCTCCGCTAAACCATGTATTCCTCTCCGACCATTCCATTGTACCCATACGATTCTCACCAATTTCTCGCCCGAAAAATTAGAAAGGCCACTTACGGTGATCACGACCATCTCCGAGGCATGCATCAGCATTCCTAGCAAGAGATAAGTGGTAAATGAATGGAGGCAAATTGAATACAAGATAAATGAATGGAGGCAAATTAAATACAAGAAAATCATAGTTGAAAGTTATATGGATATGGATAAATCAGTGGAGATATTCACTAGGGGACAATTACCAGTAGAAGAGGAATTAGTGATTATGACCTATCAAGACTTAACAATCAGAACAAGATGGCATATAAAACATATAAAAGAAGAACTTCAGCGAAAATGTAGGGTGTGATATCAGGACACAGAATCTGTTATTCGCATTTTAGCAGGATTGAGTCTGACTCTGCTAAACAGATATCTATATACTGAAAAGCGAAACACCAAACTGCAGATTAATTTATTATTAATTGTGCCAAAAGTACAACAAAAGGACAGAAACGGCAAACTACTAGAAGCACAATCCCACAGAAATAGAATAAAACGAAAAGGAGCTGTTAGTTTATGATTCCGTTATCTCAACGGATGTAACACTCACTCACAATAGACCGGACATCGTAGTTAAAAATAAGAGGGAGCAGAAGTGTTATATAATAGAGGTAGGAGTCCCAAATGACAACAACGTGGTGGCATTTGAAAGGGAAAAGGAAGCACGCAAAATTTTATTTTTTATAGAATTTGATTTTCATGAAACTTAGATGAAATGTTATAATGAACAGAAGAAATTGGAACGCTGGGTGTAATAAAGAAGAGTCTTATAAAACATCTGGAGAAGCTCCCAGTATCTGTCAACACACTGGAACTGAACTTAATGGTTGTACGAAAGGGCATTGCAATCTTGCGACTTTTGTTACGATTTGGGTAAAAAATCTTTTTGAATGTCCTTAAGAGTAGTAGGAGAGGGATTCCGGACCCCGAAAGTGACCGCGACCTTTTTGACCTTTTTTTGACCGCGACCTTTTTGAGAACCAAATAAAAAAAATTTTTTTTTGGAGAAAAAAAAAATTTTTGGAGAAACCAAATTTTTTTTGAGAAACCCAAATTTTTTGAGACCCAAATTTTTTGAGAACCCAAATTTTTTGAGAACCCAAATTTTTTGAGAACCCTAATTTTTTGAGAACCCTAAATTTTTTGAGAACCAATTTTTTGAAACCCTAATTTTTGAGAACCCTAATTTTGAGAAACCCTAATTTTTGAGACCCGGATTTTTTGTTGAGAACCACCAAAATCTTTTGAGAACCCAAATTTTTTTGAGAACGCCGGATTTTTTGAGAACTCAAATTTTTGAGACCCAAGATTTTTTTAAGAACCCAAATTTTTGAGAATAAACCTAATTTTTTTGAGACGCCAAATTTTTGAGAACCCTCAATTTGTGAGATAACCCAAATTTGAGAAACCTAATTTTTTTGAGAACACTAAGTTTTGAGAACCGCTAATTTTTGAAACTAATTTTTTGACGAACCTGCCAATTTTTTGGGAGAACCCCAATTTTTGAGAAACACCAATTTTTGAGTAACCTCAATTTTTTTGAGAAAGCCCAATTTTTTGAGAACCTATTCTTTTGAGAACCCAAAGTTTTTGAGAACCCTAAATTTTTTGAAAACCCTAATTTTTGAGAACCCTATTTTTTTTTTGAACCCAAATTTTTTGAGACCCAAATTTTTTTGGCAACCCTAATTTTTTCGGTAACCTTGATTTTTGGCAACCCTTCGAAGAGGGTTGCGCAAACGGTCGCGTCAGCAACCGTTGTACGTATTACCCCCGTATTTTACGCCCCCTAATTTTCTTCGACCGTGGTTAATTTTGGCCTCACGGTTAATTTTTGGCCACCCTTTAGGGGCCTAGCCCGTTTTTGATGTCTTAACGTTGTTTGACTCCATGATATTTCCATCCTCGTTAATTTTTTGTCCTTTATGGGTCAATTTTGACCCACGCAAAAAATAACTATTAAAAAAAAGAAAAGAATGAACTTGATGGCTTTGATGGTTCCCAATCACCTGGTAAGCAGTACGTAGGATGTTCGTGATAGTGGTTCTTAGTGATTATTCTAGTGAGTGCCAGGTGCCAGTGCCAGTGAGTGCGCAAGTGAGTGCCAATGAGTGCAATGAGTGCCAAGTGAGTGCTCAAATGAGTGCCAAGGAAGTGAGTGACACATAGTGCCAAGTGAAGTGCCCCAATAGTGCCCTAACTGATGCCTTACTTGTTTTCAGAGCCTTTCTAGCTCCCCCTGAGCCTCGAATAGCCCTAATAATGGGCTGTCGTTACCCCTAGGTTAATAAGGGATAGCGAGTTCGGATGGTGTATATTTACAAGGTTGCTAGGATGCTTCCTACTTTGATGAGTGAGTATTTTTATAACACTTATAATGCACTTACACTCTCCATAGGAACACTTAATTAAACATATACAGCTGTACACTCACACCCACTACACAGGTACATTAAGCTTACCTTACACCTCACACACTCGAGTATTGTGATGTGCTCAGCATTAATTGCCTCAGCAATTGATGCCTTCAGCATTAATGCCTCAGCATTGGTGCCTCAACTTCATTAATGCCCCAGCATTGATGCCTCAACTTTCTGAAGGTTCATCTTTGATGAACTCATCTTTGTGACGTCATCTTTGTTACCATCTATATTGATGATTCATCTTTGATGACAGATTCAAACCTTTGATGGCTCATCTTCTTCCCATCAGTCATAGAACAGAGTTAAATCTAATGTCTTCCCAAGTTTCATAAGCTGCCTCACGTCAGGGCGAGCCAAGCCGCCTCCCCGCAAAGGATGAGGGCCCCGTCAGCCCACAGGCGCGACCGGCCGCGCGATGAAAAATATAATATACTATCATGAGTCATCTTTTTATTTCATACTAAACTATTTTCCAAAGAATTTCGTGTTCACATTATACTACGATGTCATTCATTTTTAATTTCATACTGTAATTCATTTTTATTAAAACAGTTTTCACATACCTAAAACTGTAACTCATTAAGACCTATTATTTAACACATATATTTATTAACATTATTTTACTTAATACTTTTATTAATTCTTTGTTTAATTATAAATTCTTTTATAAAAATTGTATGTAAGAAGAAAAAATTCAGAGTGTCTGATATAAGTAACATTCACTTTACTACAATTGTACGAAATTTTTATTGAAAAACATATACTTTACATACCTGAAAGCAGTAAAGCAGTAAAACAATAGAGGGGTTATTACCTAACACCTAGGGGGAGTTAGTAGCCTTTGTTTTAGATTGGCTTTAACTGCCTGAACTTAAAACGCTTAACTTGCTTTAACTCCTTGTTTTACTGCTTTAACTTCTGCTTTACTGCTTTAAACTCATGTTTTACTGCTTTATACTTTCTGCTAAATTTTCATTGACAGAATGTTTAACTACTTTCACTCTCTGGATCTTCAAAATTGTGCCCGTGCCCATCAATTGTTTACATCTGAACTAGTCTTTTTACTAAGGGAACCTAAAGACTTTGATTTTCCTTTTTTAATATTATTTGTTCCTTCTCAATTGTGACTGTGGCCATCATCACTTGATATATTTTTAATTGGTAATGTAAAAAATAAAAACACACAGAGTTTCGTTTATATAAACATTTGTTGTTAATAAAATTGTACGAAATTTTATTAAATAACATATACCTTTACATACTTAAGCAGTAAAGTCAGTAAAAAAAATAGAGGTGTTAATTACCTAACACCTAGGGATTAGTATGCTTTGTTTTTACTGGCTTTAACTGCTTTGACTTTCTGCCTCCTTAGACACTGCTTTAACTAATGTTTCACTGCTTTAACTTTCTGCTTTATTACTGCTTTTAACTCATTTTTAACCTGCTTTGAACTTTCTGCCTTACCTGCTTTATCATTTTTACTGCTTTAACTCTCTGCTTTACTTCTTTAGCTTTACTGCTTTTAACTCATATATTTATTGAAACATTATGTTTTCTTTTATATTTTTTATTTTTGGTTTTAATACTTTTTATTTCATTTATTCTCTTATTTTATTTTTGTTTTCATACTTTTTAAATTTTTAATTTGTAAGTACAGAATAACAACACACAGAGTTTCGGTTACATAAACATTTTATTTTAATACCAAATTGTACGACACTTTTATAAAAACTATATACTTGTACAACCCTTAAAGCAGAAAGTAGGTTATAAAACAAATAGAAGGTGTTATTATCCTAACACCTTAGGGATTAGTATGCCTTTGTCTTTACTGCTTTACTGCTTTAACTTTCTGCTTTACTGCTTTAACTCATTTTTTACTGCTTTTATCTTCTGCTTTACTGCTTTACACTTTCTGCTTTACTGTTTAACTCGTATATTTATTAACATTATGTTTTTTTATTGTTTAATACTTTTATTTATTTCATTATTATTTTTTATTATCTTTTAATTATTCTCATTCACTATTTTAGGGTGGTTCTCATTTTATGACTTTTATGAAACTTAATCTTATTGCCTTAAATCGTATAATGTTTATTCATTTATATTAGTCCACACATACACACACAAACTGACACACACAACGTGCACACACACACACTATCACCATCTATCTCTTGCGTTCACAAGATTATAGACTAGACACTTTATATCACAATTCACTATGAACAACTTACATTTTACCCATAGACCTTTACAATTTTAACACTCAATAGAAGCATGTGTAACAGATTGAATGCAAACACAATTTACACCAAACACACACACACACACACACACATTCAAATTACAAACATTCTCTGTCATTCTCATAAACATCTTCACTTCTCACAATTATATGGATACATAGACACTACCTTACATTTACACTTACCACTCACAAACAGATTTCTTTAGCACTGACACAGATGTTACTTACACTCACACGATTACTTAACTCACACCAGATTTACTTACACACAACAGATTTACTTACACTTGCCCACAGATTACACACACACACAGCACACACACACATCACACATGACCACACACTCACTGCAACACTCACTTATACTATACCGTATAATTTATTTATAAACATTTTGTTTTAATTAAAACACGTAATTTATACTTACTCCATTCAAATACAACTACAATTATTTAAAGTTTCTTAAAACAATCTTCTATAATAAATCAAACATTATCTTGGAACAAAGAAATTATTAACTGTTAAACCTTTTTGTTTATAAATTTTATAAACTATCAAGTTTTAAAATAACTTTTACTAAAATTTAATGAAATTTTATTAAAAACAAAACAATATATTTTACGTACCTTAAAGCAATATATCAGTAAGGTCAGCCCCCAGCACCCTTCGTAAACCAAGCTAGATGCCAGCGTTTTGTCTCGTGACTTACTTGCTTAACAGATCATCTTTAGCCCTGTAATAAGTATAAATAACAAAATAAGTTCTCTCTGCTAACATAACATGTATTTATTAAAATCATTCTAAGTTTGTATTTAAAAATAACAATTAATCACTTCCTTAATGATTATTCACCGATTAATCTAAAAGATATTTAACAAGTTTTTTTAAATAATTCGGGTTTTCTTTATTATTATTATTATATCTTCATACTTAAAGGATCACGAGAAAACACAACAACCGCACTCCTTACAGATACGAAACTGACCTCCTTCTGTGTAAAATGTGTTGAATAACTACTTTAGGTCTAAAATAATTTAGGATAATTCTTTTTGTAACCCGGGGCGATTTTAGGCGTAATTCCAGGTCAAAATATACTTTCAAACTGACCTTTTGCTGTAAAATGTGGTGCAATAACTAAATTTAGGCCTAAATTAAGGCCTAAATTTAGGATAATCCTTTTTGTAGACGGGTTAATTTAATCCTAATACCAGGTCAAAAGTGATTTCCCGTATATGACAAGAATCTTCGTTATTATTATTTATAAATAATACTATATTTTTTAAACATGCTGGATCCGTAAGATCCTTTAAGCAGGTAAATAAGAAATGTTTTCCTTACTTGTATTGGTCGGTAATGCCTTATCTATATGACGCTCGTATGTGATTGGCGCGAATTGATTTATCGTCTTTTGAAAATTAACGTTTGTTCTTTAAACTTGTATTGAGCAGGGTGTGTGTTTATTATCTTTTAGGACCCAAACTCATTTTTAAAATCATAGTCTTTAGTCTGTTAGCGTGCACAAGTTATCTGATTTGTATTAAAGTGTTTTATTTTTACTAAGTTTATATCATATTTATAATAATACTTACATTGAGGAATAATTATTATTTCACTAGAATAGATAATAATTAATTCACTATGTGCATAAGCTAACACCGGGCTTCAGGCATGAGCCCACCGCAAAGGCTGCAACCCGCACCGCTGGTGCGTCCCCGCCGCGTCCCCCCCGCCGCGTTGGCGCCGCAGGCGCACATATTTCCGCGTCCTGCCCGCCGCGTGCGCCCCGCAGGCGCAATATTCCCATTGTTATTATTATTTAGAAACACATACACACACACACGCACACATGACCACACACACAACACACGTCACACGCAGATTTACTTCAACATATAACGTATAATTTATTAAAACTTTTATTTTATGTTATTATTATACTTAGTGTTATGTACTTCATGCCTATTGTTATTATAATTATTGAACACACATACAGCACACACCACCCACACAGCACACACACCACACACACAGACGCACACATACACACACACACACACACCCAATCACACACACGGACACTCACTTACACATATAGCGTATAATTTATTAAAACATTTATTTTATTTTATTTTTATTTTATTATTATACTTTAGTGTTATTTACTTCTCGCCTATTGTTATTATTATTTAGAATACACATGCACACCAACTCACATCACACACTCCGAACACACACACACCTACAACACACTTACACATACGCACCCACCCACTCGATCTTTTGATCCCCAAAACTTTAACTGCCTCAGCTTTTTGATACTCCACTTGATGTCTCCAGTTTTTGATGCCTTCCGCTTTTTTGATACCTCACTTTAATATCTTTGCTTTGGTACTCTGCTTTATAGTGGTTTCATCTTTGCATGACTATCTTTGCATGGCGTCATCTTTGATACCACCTATATGTGATGATTCAGCTTATAAGCATTACACACACTTATCCATAGAGCACTTACACTTACACTTAGTACCACATTACACTATATCTCTATTCACACATACACACATACACATATATACACTTTACGTTCACCCATAGACACTTAAACTCATACCACAACACAATTCAAATATATATATATATATATATATATATATATATATATATATGATATATATATAGTATATATATATATATATATATAAATATATATATATATTATTATATATATATATAAACTATAATTATATATAATTAATATATAATATATATATATTATTAATTATCATATATATATATATTATTATATATTATATATATATAATATAATATGATATATATATATATATATATATATATATATATATTATATATATATATTATATATATAATATTATTTTCATTCGCGGCGGGATAATATTGCGCTGCGGCGCACGCGGCGTTCCGGATACGCGGAAAATTGCGCCTGCGGCGCACGCGCGGGCGGACGCGGAAAGTATTGCGCTGCGCGACGCGGCGGGCGGGGACGCGGCCGGGACGCACCAGCGGGTGCGGGGTGGGCTGCTTGCGTGTGGGGCTCATGCTGAGCCCGGGTGGTTAGCTTAAATCCAGTGAATTAATTATTATCTATTCTATGAAATTAAATAATTATTCCTCAAGTGTAAGATTTATTTATAAATTATGATATACAACTTGTACAATAAAACATCTTTAATACAAATCAGAAACTTGTGACCGCTGTTAACAGCTAAAGATGACTATGGAATTTTAACAATGAGTTTGGGTCTGAAAAGATAATAAAACACGACACTGCTCATACAAGTTTAAAGAACAAAGTTAATTTTCAAAAGACCATAAAATAATTCTCGACCAATCACATACGAGGTCCTATAGAGATAAGGATTTACCCCGACAAATCACAAGTAAGGAAAACTTTCCTTTTTCGCTGCTTGAAGGGACTTTTACGATCCAGATGTTTTCAGTTGGAAATATATTTATAAAAATAATAATAACAATGATTCTTGTCTATACGGGAAATACCTTTTGACCTGGTATTAGGATTAAATTAGCCCGTCTACAAAAAGGAGTATCCTAAATTTAGGCCTAAATTTAGGCCTAATGTAGTTATTGCACCACATTTACAGAAAAAGGTCAGTTTGAAATATATTTTGACCTGGAATTAGGCCTAAATCGCCCCGGGTACAAAAGGATTAATCCTAACTTTAGAGCCTAAAGTAGTTATTTCAACACATTTTACAGAGAGAGAGGTCAGTTTTGTATCTGTAAGGAGTGCGGGTAGTGTGTGTTTCTCGTGATGGATTTGTCAATGTACATAGATAATAATAATGAATAATAAAGAAAACCCGAATTTTAAAAACTTTGAAATATCTTTAGTTAACATCGAGTGAATAATATAATTGTAAGTGAATAATTGTTATTTTAAATAACCCTTAGAATTGATTTTAATAAAATACATGTTAAGTTAGCAGAGAAGAACTTTTTGTTATTTTGATACTTATTACATGGCTAAAGATGATGTAGAGCAGTAAGTCAATAGAACACAACGTGGCATAGCTTGGTGTAGAGTGCTATGGGCTGACCTTACTGATTTATTGCTTAAGGGACGTAAAATATACGTTTTTAATAAAATTTCATAATAATTTTAGTAAAAAGTTTATTTTAAACTTGATAGTTATAAAATGTATATAAAAAAAGTATTAACAGTTAAATAATATAATTTCTTTTCAATAGAATCATTGCTAATGATTAATTTGAAGTTTTAAGACTTTGAAATAATTTAGTTGTATTTGAATGAGTATATAAATGTACGTGTTTTATAAACATAAATTTTAATAAATTATAACGTATACTGTATAAGTGAGGTGTGCGTGGGTGTGTGTGGTGTTGGTGTGTGCTGGTGTTGTTGTGGTTGTAAATCTGTGTGCCAGTGTAAGCTAAATCTGCTGTGGTAAGTTTAATCTGTGTGTGAGTGTAAGTAACATCTGTGTGAGTGTAAGTAAAATCTGTGTCAGTGTAAGTAAATCTGTGCTGGTGAGTGTAAGTGTAAATGTAAATGTCTATGGACAAATGTAAGTGATAGTGAAGTGTGTGTATAAGAATATACTGAATGTGTGTATAAGTGTAAGTGTGTGTCGTGTGTGTGTGTGTGTGTGTGTGTGTGTGGTTGTGTGTGGTTGTGTGTGTGTGGTGAACCACATGTGTATCAAGTGTAAATGTAGTTGTCTATGGGTAACATGTAAGTGTCATAGGAATGTGTGTATAAGTGTCATAGTGTAATGTGTTAAAGTGTATGTGTGTGTGTGTGTGGGGTTGTGTGTGTGTGTGCGTGTGTGTGTGTTTGTGTTGTATGTGTGTTTCTAAATAATAATAACAATAGGCATGAAGTAAATACACTAAGTATAATAAAATAATAAAAATAAAAAATAAAAATAATAAAAATAATAATAAAATAAATAAAATAATCATAAAATAAATAAAAAGTATTAAACAAAATAAAAAAAATGTAATGTTAATAAATATATGAGTTAAAACAGGAAGCAGAAAGTTAAAACAGTAAAGCAGAAGTTAAAGCAGTAAACATGATGTTAAAGCAGTAAAAGCAGAAACGTTTAAAGCAAGGTAAAGCAGTCAAAATCAAAGGGCATAGTTACTAATCCCGCTAGGTTTAGGTAATAGCACCTCTATTGTTTTACTGCTTACTGCTAAGGGTTGTAAAGTCTATGTTTTAATAAAAATTTCGTACATTTTCAGTTAAAATAAAATGTTTATATGACCGAAACTCTGTGTGTTTTTATTCTTACATTGAAAATTTTATAAATAATAGTATTAAACCAAAAATAAAAACTAGAAATAAAAATTAAAAGTATTAAAACAAAATAAAAATATAAAAGAAACAAATAAATGTTAATAAATATATGAGTTAAAGCAGAGAGTTAAAACAGCAGTAAAGCAGAGAGTTTAAAGCAGTAACACATGAAGTTCAAGCGTAAAGCAGAAAGTTTAAAGCAGGTAAAACATGGAGTTAGAAGCAGTAAAGCATGAATTAGTTTAAAAGCATGTAAAAACGATGAGGTTAAGAGTAAAGCAGAAAGTTAAATGCAGTAAAGCAGTAAAACAAATAGGCATACTAATTCCCGCTGAGGTGTTTAGGTAATACACTTCTATTGTTACTGCTTTACCTGCTTTAAGGTATTAAGTATATGTTTTTAATAAAATTTCGTACAATTTGATTGAAAATAAATGTTTATATTGAACCGAAACTCTGTTGTTTTTATTCTTACATTTACAAATTAAAAATAAATAAACGTATTAAAACAAAAATAAAAATGAAATAATAAAAAAAAAAAGAAAACATAAATTGTTAATAAATATCATGACGTTACAGCAGTAAAGGCGAGAGTTTTAAAACAGTAAAGCAGAGAGTTTAAACAGTAAAGCAGAGCATGTTAAAGCAGATAAAACATGAGTTAAAAGCAGTAAAGCAAAAGTTTAAAGAGTAAGCAGAAAGTTAAAGCAGTAGCAGAAAGTTTAAAGCAGTAAAACATGGGTTAAAAGCAGTGAAGGCAGATTAAGTTAAAGCGCAGTAAAGCAGTAACAAAGTGCTACTAATCTCCTAGGTGTTAGGTAATAACACCTCTATTGTATTACTGCTTTACTGCTTTAAGGTTTGTAAAGTATATGTTTTAATAAAATTCGTAATAATGTGTGTAGAAATATGAATGTTAATATCGTACACTCTGAATTTTTTTCTCTTACATACATTTTTTAAATAATTTTATAGATTTCGGTATTAAGTAGAAAGTATTAAGTAAAAATAATGTTAATAAATATATGTTTAACGAATAGGTCTGTAATGGGTTTCCAGTTTTAGGTTCGCGAAAATGTTTTTTAATAAAAAATGATTAAGTTATGAAATAAAATGCATGTCATAGTATATTTGAAAAGCAATTCTTTGAAATGTTTAAGTATGAAATAAAAAGGAATGACTTATAGTGATTATATATTTTTTCATTCGCGCGGCGG
>JABUQX010007050.1:0-7500 GCA_015478945.1 Trachelipus rathkii | reverse complement strand
ACATCTGAGAGGAGAAGGAGTAGGAGGAACTGTCAGAATCATCAGAGTGGAATTAGATGAAAAAAGGTGGCCCGAAGAGATTCGGCCTTTTCAGGAGGAGAGTAACTTACAGATCCGTCAAAGCGAATAAGAGGAGGAAAGGCAGTTTTACAAAAGTTGTTAGAGATGTTTATGGCAAGAGGCCAAAGAGATTTTTATTAATGAAAGCGCGCTTAGCCTGCGCAATGAGTTAACCCACTTGGCAACGATCCGGAGCAGTAATGGAAAATGAGTAGGAGTGATAGGAGAAGGAGAGTTTTTCCAGGCCCGATACGCACTATCTCTCTCCTGAATGGCACGAGAACAGAGTCCATCGAACCATGGATTTGAGGAGAAAGATTATTGAAGATGGAATGAACCCTGCTCATCCCATCAGCGATTACGACCCTAACTTTTCAGTCTGTTCCGAAGCACCTCCGAGTCAAGATGCAGGATTCAATCATATTAGTATATGATTATATATTATATTATATATATATATATATATATATATATATATATTATATTATATATATATTATATATATATATAGTATATATAATATATATAATAATGATAATATATATATATATATATAATATACATTTTTAATTTCAAACTTCAAAGAGTAAACATCCGCATCCGCATCCGAAAACAGTCAAATTTTGACATCCGGTTCCACATCGCGCTGCCGCACCCATTCTCTTTAAGACCCGCATCCGCATCCGCATTCCGCATCCGCAAACAGTCAAATTTTTACATATCCGGTCCATCACTAATTATATATATAATATATAATAGTATATATATAATATATATATATGATATATATATATATATTATATATTATATATATAATATATAATATATATATATTATATAATATATATATATATATATATATATATATATATAATATCAATAATATTATATATATACACTATATATATACTAATAATACTATATATATATATATATATATAATTAATATATTATATAATATATATAATATATATATAGTATATAATAATATATATAATATCTAAGTATAATATATATATATATATATATATATATATATACGTATATATATATATATAATATATATAATTTTTTTTTTTTTTTTTAAGATTTATTTTGCAAACACTCCGAACGCTCCGAATATTATGATAATCTAATTTAAAACATATATTTAATTAGAAGGGGGGGGGGAATATTTAAAAAACGCAAACTAAATTAAAATGACTGTGTTGGCGTTTCGTCCAACAATACATGTTGGCCTCTTCGGAGCAAGAAGTTGACTGAATTGATTTTCAATTTTTTTTTAAAACTAAATAAGATGCGAATGCGACAAGCACAAGGAACAATCAAAAACAACAACTAAAATGTATTTTTTTTTATAATCATGTATTTCGGAGATATGTTGGCAGGGTGTACGATGAGTAACGCATTTTTCTGCTTAAAAAGTTCGCGGATTCAATAAACTTGATTGGTAGTTTTGTCAAAATCAAAAAATCCTGATGAAATATTATAGTTAGGAATAATGTTGATAAAATAAGCTTCTATAAGTCTATTAAGCTCTTTTGATTTAGAGGTGAAAATGAAGATGGAATCTTTCAAATTAGTATTATGATCTTGGTTTATATGACGGTATAATGCGTTGCTATGGTTATATCTTTTTATGTCGTTGCTATGTTGATTTAGTCGAAAAGGTAGTGTCTTTAAAGTTTCCCCTATATAAAATTTGTTGCAACCGACGCATGGAACACAGTATACCCCTCCGGACGGTTCAGATTTAGTAATATTATTATTATTATTATTATGGACAAGATTACGTTGCAAAGTGTCAGGAAAATTGAAAATTAAATGAATATTGAACAATTTTGCAATAGTAAATTTCTGTCATAGCCTGTCTTTATCTTGAATTTTATGAAATCCGTCTTCTTCCCTCAATTTCTATATATACACAAATACATTCTTGGTACCGTTATATAGACGATTTACTGGCAATCATTCCTAATAATTTCCCGATACAATCCTTCATCAATGACGAAGAGTTTAGTCCCATCAATTAAATTTACTTTCGAGACCCCTAATTATGGAAAAATTTCCTTTTTAGACACAAATTACACAACATAATAATCTATTAACGTTTAATATCTATAGGAAACCAACTTTTTGCAACCAGTATCTGCATTCATTTTCCTATCATCCACAATATATCAAGCATAACATTATATATAATACTTTTTTACGTTCCATTAAATTTACAGATCCACTATATTACTGAAATGAAATCAACACAATCTATAATCAATTTCTCTCTCTTGGATATACACTACATACCATAACAAGACAATATCAGAAAGCTAAGAATCAATTTTTCAATAATATTCCCAATCCTTCCTATATTCATCCTACCTACCTAACAAAAATAATCCCCTTTTCATATTTTTTATTCGAACTTAAATTTACTGTTGCAAAATTATTCAATATTCATTTAATTTTCAATTTTCCTGACACTTTGTAACTAAATAAACATAGCAACGACATAAAAAGATGTAGCCATAGCAACGCATTATACCGTCATATAAACAAAGATCATAATATTAATTTGAAAGATTCCATCTTCATTTTCACCTCTAAATCAAAAGAACTTAATAGACTTATAGAAGCTTATTTGATCAACATTATTCCTAACTATAATATTTCATCAGGATTTTTTGATTTTGACAAAACTACAATCAAGTTTAATGAATCCACTTTAAATAGAAAAATGCTTACTCATCGTTTACCTGCCAACATTCTCCAATACATAGATTCATAAAAAAAATAAAAATAAAAAAAAATAAATAAATACATTTTAGTTGTTGTTTTTGATTGTTCCTTGTGCTTGTCGCATTCGCATCTTATTTAGTTTAAAAAAATTTTGAAAATCAATTCAGTCTACTTCTTGATCCGAAGAGGCCATCATGTATTGTTGGACGAATCGTCAGCACAGTCATTTTAATTTATTTTGTGGTTTTAAAATATTCCCCCCTTCTAATTAAAGTATATGTGGTTTTAAGATTAATTATCATAATATATTTAATATTATAATATATATATATATAATATAGAACATATATATTATATATATATATATATATATAATATATATGATTAATAATAATAATATAATAATAATTAATAATAATAATAAATAATAATAAAAATATAATAATAATAATAATAAAATAATAATAAAATAAATAAAATACTAATCACTAATAATAATTAATAATAATTAATAATAATAATCATAATAATAATAATAATAATAATAATAATAATAATAATAATAATAATAATAATAATTATAAAAATAATAATAATAATAAAGTATGCCTTTGGTGAAATTAGTATCAGGAGTTTTCAACAGAAGAAAATTTTCTAAATATTATTTATAAATTATAAAGAGTTACATAAGCTTTCGGTCGAATCGTGACCTTTTTTCAGATGTATGTTATACAGTCTGTATAACATACGCCTCTGTAACCCTTCTTTATGGGAAGGGCACCCGACTATATCTGTGCTGAAGGGGTGTGAATCACATTACTCGTTAGTGATTAGATGCACACGACCTAGCACTAGGTTTTTTTTCCTGACCCCTCTGGAGTAAATATAACAAGAGACACCGCGCGACTTAGGGCAGTCCTCTGGGTACAAACCTCATTGGCTCAGTACCTATGAAGGAAAACTAGTTTAATTTGATATTGTACGGAGGTTGTTTTAAATATGCCTCGGAATCTACTAGATCTTTCTGGAATTGATGAGACTGCTATGTTTAATGGATGATGATTTTAGGATTGTACTTCAAACCATACGAAACGATTCCTTCACTTAACCTGGGAGGCCTCTGCCTATTCCCAGCAATCCCTCACCTGAAACGCTCTTAACATCCCAGATGATCAAACAGTTGGGGTAACCTCGAAATAGTGCTTTCTCCCTGTGCTACCCCCCCTTAGACTGCCAGTGAACACATCATTACCGATGTATCACTTACTGTGATTCACCACCTCCAAACCTCTTGCCGACAATAGAACCATCATTCTTAGCGACGCACTTAAAAAAACTTTAGGAGTTGAAGACCCTCTCGTAACGTTAATGAGAAACAAGTCCCTTCTTGTTCAAGCAACTACCCGGAATCAAGTTCCATCTTGTCATCCTTAACGCTTTTGGAAGTATTCCTCTTATTACCACTACTGACGAAATAAGGAGCACATTCAAATGCACTATTTTTGCTCCCGTACAGAAAAACGAAGGCATCGCTTTCATTCAAAGACGATTTCAATCTAAGCAAACTCTAGCAGAAGAGGTTTCCTGCTGCAAATGTATACAGGTTTTCCTCACGTCGAGACTCTCATGACACTCTAAACCCTTGCTTACTTCTGAACTTTAACACCCCTTTTCCGCGTACAAAGGTTTATTTCCCAATCCAGACTTTCCTTCAAATGACAGCAGTTTTGTTATCCCCGAAAATACTGTAGGGATTTGAGTGAAATCTGCTCTATTTGGGGAGAAGAATTTCACATTCCCTAGGAAAACACTCACTCCGCAATACAAAATCCGTGAGGGACCTTTAAATGCAATACTGTAGGGATCCGAGTAAAACCTGCTCTATTTTGGGAGAAAAATTTCACATTCCCTATGAAAACAGTCCACACTGCATAAAAAATTGCAAGAAACCCAAAAACGCAACTTCCTTAAAATGCCCGTCCAACCTGTTTGAGCAGAAAATATTGGAGTTATGTACCACGCAATAATTAAGTAGAGACATGCCATATACTAGCTCAAAGGCAAATATCCTACAAGACAAAAGGAATCATATGCTCCAATTGCAGCATCTCTCCTGCCCCCGCGTGTTAACTCACCTATAAAACTCTATTCCAGAAGAACTCCACGCACCAACTCCACAGGAACTCATGCATTTGCTGCATTCTGCCCGCCTGCATGGCCTAAATTACCGACAACTTAATTATCCCGAAAGCAGCCTGAAATCCAATCTCCCTCCCAAGATGACATCAACAACTATACCGCAAGTACGTACTGTTTTTTGACCAACCAGCAACAAAATTAAGTATACCTTCACAACATAAAGTTTCCTGCCTAGAAACTTCGTCCTCTGCCCTCCCGATGAGTTTTCCAAACCCATGTTAGAGGCCTGCATCTACGTTCCCTAATCTGTCTCCTGCCATAGCTCCTACGCCTGAAACTGATGTCCCTGAGCAGAAACAAAAGATTAGGCACCAAACTAAGGTTTATTCGCTGAAGCATAAAGCACCTTAATTCCTAACGCATCACACAGTGACCCTGATCGTAAAAAAATGCAACTCAGAAGAGACCTTGCTGCAGATGAATTTCTGTGAAAGAGCATCAGATCAACAGATTGTGCTCAGGCAACCACTGCTGTTGAACAACCATACTAACAAACCCCCTTATAGTTTGCCGAATTATTCCAGCTAATCAGGTCCTTTCCCAGCACTTCCTTTGAGCTTCCTAACACAGCAGTCCTTAAAGGATTCTATACCTTACTAGATGACATAGATTCTTGTTCTCAAAAAGAGTTTGATGTGGCGATCCTCACTTCCTCTAACACTTCTTGCTCTTTTAAGGGAGGTGAATGGAAAACTGCAACTGACCTTATGAAAGAGAACCCAGAGGTCTCTCATTCTAACACAGATTGTCCAGCCATCCAAAGTCTTCCACCTGATGCTTCATTGACAAACAATAATATTAGAGACTGATTTTCCTAATTTTCATATTTTCTAAATATGAGGACTCTGGTTGCTCTTCCAGTGACCAACTGTATCCCAAAAATAATGTGAACTTGGTCGAACTTAACTTGTTTAGTATTCACTGCGAAGTCCCTCCACCAAATACAGCAGAAAACTCTCACCCTCCGAAACAAATCTTACAACCCAATCTTTCTACCCCAATCGATCCTTCTTCCGACATTGCTGCTAACCACATAGAGACAATAGCCTCAAGAAGCCCATCTTAATAGTAATCATTATGACACAGAATGGCCACCCTCCTTCAATGAAATTTTCATGACCACAACCTTAAAACGAGGAGACAATGATTGGAAAGGCTCAGATATTCTCATTTATTGTTCTATCCCCTATTCTCCAGTCCCTCTTTGAACTATACTTCACGCAGTAGTAGCACGAGACAATCTGTCAACCGATTTTGCACTATAGATTTACTTGGCTCTCAGCAGTGAGTTCATAAAGGCAGACTTAGTCGATCTTTTCAACCAGCTCCCTCTCTATTTGTAATATTTGGTAATTTTACTTTCGTCACCTTGCCCAATGCTAAGATCCTTGCTGCATAACAATTTCATCGGCTTCTACTTTCTAGCAAGAAAAAATTACACTCTGTTGGACCCCCTCTCTCGTAGGGGTGAATAACTTTTATACCTTCCAACCTCCTCGTGATAACACACATACTTCCTACCTTCCTTTACCTTCATCTTCTCACAATTTTTGCAAAAAAATCCTTCCCAAAGCTATCCTTACCTCATCTTTAAATCTTCTTCCTTTCAAAAAAATTCTTAAACTTAAATCTCATACCAACACCTTTACTTCTCAATGTGTTTACAAAATACCTTGTGCCCACTGTAACAGCTTATACATTGGAGAAACACATGACTTCACCCGCTGTAATTACCAACACAAATATGACCTACTTCAAGACAATCCCAACTCTGCCCTCACCTTACATAGATCTACCCACAACCATACCATCAACATAGACCACATGACGCCCATTATTAACATTTAAAACCTTCACCTTAGTAAGATTCCACCGAATTGATTTTGGCATAAACAATTTCCACTAATTATAATAATACAAAGAAAGGATTCACAATAGATCCATCCTTAATCACACATTGAAGAGATTCTAAAAGTTAAGCACTTCATATCGTTCTCCTATATCACAAGTAATTCCTTTTATTGTGCAGTTAAAAACTCTTCACCAGACCTCAAATTTCGAAGCTGAAGAGAGACTTAAATCAGCTGTAAAACCAAAAATTCGGAGTAACTCGTAGATTTGATAATTTGGAAAGAAATTTCTTGTATTCTATCGAAACGTTTCCTTTTGGAAAACTCCACTTTAAAGCAAGTGCTTGAAAAGATGTCTTTACTTTAAAGACTATAGAAAGACAGTGTTCAGAGAGATGTTAGTGTAGAACTATTCAATCTATGGGTAAATTATATTGTTTATCCAATATCTGTCATTGGAATTAAAACAAAGCTCAGCAGTTACATTAAAATTTTTATAAATTTGTGAACTTTGACAAAAAGAAAAGAGGACAAAAATATGAAACAGATGCAGCAGGTTTTATAGAAGAGGCAAATCAAGCTATTTGATGGTACATTCAAAAGATCCAAGCAAGAAACTAGTCGACTAAATTGAAAAGAAGTTTTCTATTAAAAT
>JABUQX010007049.1:12500-20367 GCA_015478945.1 Trachelipus rathkii | reverse complement strand
TATATATCTATATATATATATAATATATATATTATTATATATTATATTATTATTAATATATATATTTTATATATATATTATATATATTAAGGCTTCCGTAGGACGGGGTCAGGGGGGTTTACCTCCCGAAATTATTCTTAGAGACAAAATGATTCTTAAGTCTCAATTAATAATAATAATATAATATATAATAATATAATAATAATATAATATAATAATTATTAATAATCATTAATAATAAATAATAAAAATTTAAAGCAATAATTAATAATTATATAATAATATAATAATATAATATATAATAATAATAATAATCATAATAACTAAATCAATGAAAATGAAAAAGTAATTTATTAAATGGAACTGATGAGGACATGTTTGTGGTCCGTACGATTATCTTAGTGTTCAAGTGGGCTGTTCCTATAATTATTAAAATATTTTACAGGACTTAATGTAAGGTTTCCAAGTTTGCAGATGATAGCAATTGGCTATACCTCAATAAGGATTAATGATGGATTATACAGCATTTAAAAGATAAGTCGAGGGAGCTGTAATAGTTGTCGGGAAATAAATGAGCAGGTCATTTCCTTCTTCAGATTAAATTTTCTTTCCTTATTCATCTCTTTCTAAAACTAAATCTATTCTCTTTCCTATATCCATGGTTCGATCGTGCTTATTTCTCTGGCCATTCAAGGCTTAGAGACCAGGCTATCAGAGTGTGGAAAAATTCTGTTCATCCATCACTCAGCTAATTTTCATTCAGCTAGAAATCGTTGCAGGGATACTCTCTGAGCAGCAAAGTTGGCTTTCATCAAAGGAAGTGCGCTAACCTCTTGTTCTCCTACTGGACAAATCTTTCATCTTCTATCAACTTCTGTTAAGTCTGCCATTTCCTCCTTTCTTATTCGATCTGATCATTGTGTTGCTAATTCTCCAACTGGAAAAAGGCTAATCTCTTCGGCCCCTCAATCAACTATATTCTCTATTTCTCAATACTAGCACTTTCCCTCCATCAGTGTTGAAAGCTCACATGTCCAACCTTTTCCGAAAAAGGAAGCCGCTCGACTTCTAACTCATTGTATTCTATCTAGAATCTTTGAAACCCTTCTCAACTCACTCTCTAGATCATCTGGAACTCACTCCGATCGCCGTACGGCTCTCGTTGCACGAAGTCTACTGCCGATATACATCCTAATCAAACGATTTATGGTTTTTTCGCTCTTAGGGAACTCGGGAGACTGGGTGTGGCGCTGACTATCCAAAGCATTTGACCAGTATGGCACGCGTCACTGCTCCAAGCTCATCTCCTTTGGGTTTCCTCCATTTCTTTGCTTACTTAATTATGTCTGGCTTTCTTTCAAATCGCTCAATATCGGCTGGTTGTTGATGGGGCGACTTCTTCTTTTCTGACAATAGGGATGTTCCTCAGGGTTCTGTCCTTATCTCCTACTTATTCCTACTTTTCATAATGATCTTCAACGCCCCCTCTCATTGCAGCACTGTTATTCCGATTGATTCGACCATGCAATTCTATTAACTCATACATCAATTTTCTACTCCCACCTTTTTACTCTGGAATATTGCCTCTGTCTATTAATCTTTCCATATTTATTCTTCGCTGATGGACTACGAAATAACTTTGTGAAAATTCAATTTCTTTTTAAACAACCAACTTTTCTACAAATCTTCCTTCTCCAAAATACCTTCTACTTTTCGCTCTTTCGACGGTATCTGTCTCTCTCCTGTTGACATATAAACATCCTGGCTTTAACTTGAACAAAAAATGTCTTGGAAACCTCAACATCACAACGGTTGCTAGGGCGGCCTCAAAAGAACTGGAAGTTTCTGTTTAACTGTGAGACTTCCTCCTTTTTCTCAGTTATGCTCCGCCAGATATACAAAGGTTCATCGCCCATGTTATGGCAGTACTGCTCTCAGTATCTGGGGGCTCTTGATTCACCCGGCTTTTGGACAGTGTCGAGTCAAGGCCAAAAGGCTTATAAAACTGTCTGTACCTTTCCAGCTTCATTGACCCCTATACTTTGCGAGGCGAGTGGCTGCTTTACTCTATCCTCATAGGGTCCGCAGCGGCAAGTGTCGAGGGAACTATATCACTCGCGTACCCCCTTTACGACGCTTCGTAACAATAAGGTGCTTATCTGCGAGAGTATTTGCTGTGACATTGGTAACTCCAGGTAGTTCGCTGTGGTCCTTCCTTCTTTCCCACCACCTCTGTTTTGTGGAATTCTTTTCCATCTTCTGTATTTTCTCTACTGAATTTTATCCCCTCACTTTAAAGCCTGCTCTGTGCTCATATGCGTAATTGCGCCTAGAGGGTGAACTTTGAGAGTATACACCCCCTTCCTTGAATAGGGCTCTGGCCGTGAGTGGTGGCAACAACTGTAAAAAAAAATCCTTTGGTGGGCAGATATGTGGCAGATGAACTGAATCTCCTATTCCCCCCATCCAACAATTCAGATTATCCAGAAAATCGCACTCTCTTCATACCCTCAGATGGATCATATGTCGCACCACACAAATTTTGACTATTCAACCTTAAATTTAACCTTTAGATGTTAGTCTCGCACACACAAAATCTCCATTAGCTCCTACACAACTCATCTCTAGAATTGCAATCCTTTCTATCCCCTCTCATTCCTTCCACAGCAACACAAATTTCACACCACACCATCATTTTCACCGTTTCTTTCATCTTTGTTTCAGTCACAGCGAGCAATTCAAAATTTGCCCTTTCTAAATCCATCACTTCTCTCATCTCCTCACATTTATTTCTTCTGACATCTTCATATACAGATACGATAACATTTTCGCCGAGATAGAAGGGCGCTACGCATATGACCTTCTCCGAGGCATTTGCATTGCATCCTGGCAAAAGTAAGTGGCTGTAGAGCAGCCAACTAACTACACCGTCCTTTAAGTCGCTTCTATGACACGCAGGAAAACGATGTGGGGCATTTTTCTCCTACACGTATGATATAAACGGGATAGGGTGTCTGTAAGATGTTTGTCTAGAGAGGGGTGTGGATATAAGTATATGGTGTCTCTATGATGTTGTCTGGAGGATGGTGTGGATATGAAGCATAACAGTAAAGGCCGAACATTAAGGCACTGGAAATGTCATACTACCATAAGCATAATGGGCAAGGGTAATATACTATAATTATATATATATATCATATACTTTTATATATATATTCTATATATATATATATATATTGTTATCATATATATATATATAATATAATATAATATATATATATATATATATACTATATATATTATTATATAAAATTATTATATTATTATTTTATTATTTTATTATTATTACTATTATTATTATATTATATTTTATTTATTATTATTTTAATTATATATTTTTATATTATTTGATTTAATTATTATTCAATTCTTAATATTTTGTTGCAATTAATCGGCGAAAAATTTGACGCATGACGATGTAGAAAAATATATGCCGATTTTTGCCGATGACGATGACAATGACGTAACATTGAAATATATTATATATATATATAATTATATATAATATATATATATATATAAATATATATATATATATATTTTATATATATATATATATATTTATATATATATTTTATATATATATAGGGTGTGCTGGTGTGGGAGAAGAATTAATAAAGTAGGAATGAACTTATTAGAGGTGAGTGGGTGTGAAGAAAGGGGTAAATGAGAGATAAATGAAAGTATGTTGGGGATTGTTTGGTCATGTGGAAAGGGATGATGATGTCTGGTTTGGTTTAGCGGATGTAAGTGGTGAGATGTGTTGGGAACCGACCGGCTGGCGAGACCGAAGGAAAGTGATGAGTGTGTGACGAATGTCTGAAGGAGCAGGAATGTGGTTTGACGAAGGTTTCGGTAAGGCTCATGATAGGAGAGAGTGGCGGGTGTTTTGTTAGGGGCAATGGGTTGTGGCCACGGGCCAAGGGATGAACCCTTACATTGAGACTTTTACCATTTAGTGTAGGGTCCGTCGCGGTCCATTGAGGCTCTAGGTATGGATTTTCTGTCTTGGTTACTACTATTAATGGTACAGACAGGTGGCGGCTAAGGCTGGGGCTTTCTTTTCGACTTTGTCATGTTTCCTACTACTTTTCTTTTCCGGTGCTTAGACTAGCACACCTTACTCCAGCTTGGAAAGAGGTTAGCTAAAGAAGAAGAAACATATCTGGAAGTTTTATAGTGTATTACTGATTTTATCGCGTTGATGTCGGCAACACGCTGTCATGGGGCTCTGCATAACTCGACTTTATTTCCTTTGATGGGAATCTTCTATAATTACCGTATGGCTGCCCTTTGCGGAACTAGTACATTTTTTTGTTTATATAGTTTTTTTTATATAGATAGTAATCTTTTTTATAGGAGACTTCTACATATCTTAGTATTTTTTAGGAATTATAAAATTTTTATTGTTTTCGTACAAAATCATACTATCTTTTTCTGTAAAATATGGCTATTTCATGTGTTCTGCAACAGATTTGCAGTTCTGCATCATTTATTAAATCTTGCAAATGCCATCACATTTTTCCTTGTACTGTATTCCAAAACACTGTGTGTTCATAATTTTTCTGGTGAGTTGTTTATAATCTGTAACAACTTTTTTATTAGCTTAATAACCATCAGGAAAAATAATTACTCCTGGTAATTTGTGGGTACATTGTTTTTAAGTGTTTGTCAGTGTTGCTGACAGTGTTTAATAATAATGCTGTGTATGGTTTTTATTAAGAGCACAGTAAACTTTAATGTTAGTTTGTTTTGTTGTTAATGAATGATCGTTACAGTGGGTACCATTTTAATATAGAAATAATTCATTCATCCTCATCTTATTATATATATATATTATATATATTAATATATATTATTATATAATATATTATTAAAATCTGTTATATATATATATATATATATATATTTCTTTATAGTTAAAGGAAAGTTCATTAGAAATTCCGGTTCCGGCCGGAACTGAAAATTTCAGTTCCGGTACACCCCTAATATATTTATTTATATATATAATAGAGCTGTACTGAATATTCAGCAACTATTTGTTATTTGGCCTATTTAGCCATATTTCCAAATATTTAGTATTCAGCTTTTTTCTGAATATTCAGCTACTGAATAGTTAATAGGTAAATTGTGACATTTCGTCACCACCACATAACTCATCAGGATAATAAGGCTATAGCTATACCACTATGGCATTTTTTCTTTTTTAATTTCGTTTTTTATTTTATTTTATTTAACACATAATACATAATTTTACTTTTATTTAATACACATTTAATATAAAAAAATATTCAAATTTAAAAACATTATAATTTACTAAGTTACTATTTATTGTGAATACATATATGGTAGTTGAATAAAAATAAAGTGGAAACTCATTGAAAATTAAAAAAGCTTTTAGTTTATTAGTTTAGTACTCATAGTGATAAAGGGGCAGGGTTTTAATGAAGAAACGATTACGTTCTTTTTCATTTCAGGACTTGACGACTCATCTCCCCTTCCAGGGGGTCCTATGGATCCTACAATCTCCAAATTTCATCCTTCTTACAGTCATTTTATGAATAGTAGTAGTATAGGTACAGTTTGGAGTTGCCCTGTCTGCTATTATTTACTGAATTAGGGTATTAGTACCGCTCTAAAATTGCGCGTCAGTTAGTGTTCGTGCCCTCTGAGGTGGTGCTGGCCCCTAAATTAAGGAAATGCCTAGAAGTAATTAAATTGAGATGATAGGGGGGAAAGGAGTTAAAGAGGATTCAAGTCAGGCACAGAGTTACCGTGTGGAGCCAGTGTGTGCAGTGAACGATAGTTAATATTTGTAATAATAATAATATATATTGGTGTCCTTATATTAGTTATCAAACCGTAGATCTCGAATATGAGGGTTTTTTTCAATTTTGTAAGGGTGCTGTTGACCACCTTGGGTCCTCTGAAGAAACGTGGTTTTTTTTTTACCCATTGGTGAAAAATTGATGGGCGTAACAATCAAATATTTATTTTCTAGGACATCATAATTCTCAAAAAATTATAAGTCTTGGGCACGTTCCACTCGATTAATAGTAGCATCTACCAAAAAAAATATATAAAAATATAATCATATGAAATGCTAGAAAAGTATGTTGAAACTGTAAAAAGTTTTGCGGACATTTAATGGTTCGTCAACATTTGTTATCACTTGATTACATGTCACTTTAGAGCAAGCCCATTTTTTTGCCATTTTAAATAAGATTATTATCTCAGTACCAGACTGCAAGTAAAAATTTAAAAAATTATTATCCAAGAGGCGGGGGAGGGTTTTTTTTATTATTTACCCCAAAAAACTTTAAAACTTTTTAATCACTTGACTATATATAGTTATATATATAATATTATATATATATATATATATATATATATAGATATATATATATATATTTATTTATATTATATATATATATATATTATATATTAATATATACCTCTATATATATTATATATTATATATATATTATATTATATATTATTATAAATATATATAATATATATATATTATATAATATATATAATATATTATATATTATTATATATACTATATAATATATATATATAAATAAAATTATAATACTATATATATAATAATATATATATATATTATATATATTATATATTATATATATTATTATATAATATATTATAATATATATATATATTATATTACCGTATTTTTATAGATACAGTATATATTTATATATATATATATTATATATATTATATATATATATTAATACTATTAATATATATAATATATATATATAATAATTATTATATATTATATATTATTATACTAGTATATTAAATTATATATATATATATTTATATAATATAATATATATATATTATATATATATATATATATATATATATATATATATTATATATATATATATATATATATATATATGTATAATATATATATATATATATATTATTTACATTATATTTATTATATTAATTAATGTTATTGCCTTAAAAGTTTATAGATCAATAGTCTTTCTGAAGTTGTAAGTTGGAAATTGGATTTATTGGGTTGGGGGGGGAGGAATGATTCCCCAAGGTGGGGACTGAAATATTGAGCATGATTTTCTTTGGTTTCTAATTGAGGTTGTCTTTTTGCGAAAAGTTTCAAAAATCAATCTAAGTATTGCGAAAAGATTTCAAAAAATATCTAAGACCTTCTGCCTGGGTTACCGTTAGGCCGTATTAATTTTATTATATATAATTATATATATTATATATATATATATATATATATATTATTATATATTATATATGTGTGTGTGTCGGTGAGGGTGTGGTAATTATTGGTTGTAAAAAATTAAATACTTAAAAATTAATACAAAAGCTAAACAGCCTATCTATGCACTCTATTTCTTTATAATTAGTTTTATATCATTTGTATTGAATAACTATGGGGTAATTATTGGGAAAACTTTAGTTTTCAATGCATATTTTTGATTATTTATTATTTTTATTGGAAGATATAATTTCTTTATTATTTAAAAAGAATTCCAAAAAAATATTATGACATTTGTAATTTGTTAAATATTTGGACAGATTTTAAAACTTTAATGCCAGAAGCCTGTCAGCTGGTGTAAAAACTTATTTTTACGTTAGATACTGTAACATCATTATACAATGAGTACCATATAAGGGTTAAAGTTATTTAAAAAAATTATTTCTTAGGAAAAGTAGTAATCGAGGCTTTCTTTCACAGGTTTTATTTTATTCTGTTTTATTCCCTTAAGTTATATAAAACTATATATAGTTAGCA
>JABUQX010007049.1:5000-7500 GCA_015478945.1 Trachelipus rathkii | reverse complement strand
AAACCAGGACATTACATAAAGTTCAACGTATTGTTCCTTTAAATATAATATGAAAACTAAAATCTAATTTTATTTTATATTTTTATTTTTTTAAATCTATGTAAGCTAACGTTGCAAATTGCTAGAACAAAACTCTGCCCATCTCGAGGTATTATGGAAGAAACCGGCAGAAACTAATAAAATATAATATGCCTCTTGCTTTCTAATTGCAAACTATTTTCTGACTAGTATAAGAAAATGAATTGTTAAATCAAGAGAAAATATTTATAACTACTCGAAGTAAAAAGTAAGTTAATCATATTAACACATAGCTGAAACAACTCCAAATAATATTTAGGTAAATCCCCATCAAACTTATTTAATTAAAAGATTAAATCTTCCACATCCGTGCTGAACAACTCCTTATACAAAAATTTTTATTAATATTATAATAATAATATTTCTTTTAATTTTTTTCATACATTCGCATGCAACATATTTATTTTTAAGAAAATAGGGTCTGAAATAATAATAATAAAAAGTAATGTATTTAATATTATTAATTATTATTTTATTATTTATATATTATATTATTTATTTTATTATTATTATTTTATTATTACTAACCCGGTTATCTTCAAACAGGACACCAATACAAATTAATCATATAAGTTAATCCATGGATCCTTTGATATTTTAAAGAATATTTGATAATTTTAATATTCCGGCGGATATGTACAGGATATAATTTCAACATTTGGAGCTTAGATCTAAACTTTTGTATTGGAGCCACAATGTGTATAACAAAATTAAGATAGCTGCCTCTCTAAAGGGAAATGTTTATGGAAGATTGTGAGTATTTTTTTTATTGACATCAAGAATCCAATTATAGGGCATCTTACCAAGCTCAGGAAGTGGTTCTCTGATAACTTTCAAGAGCTTGATTCAATACTTTCAATGGTGTGAATCCCAAAAAATTGTGAAATGGCTGAATATTGCCATTAAGAGCCTGGGAAGGCCCAACTGGGGGCAGGGGCCCCCCCCAACTATTTTCTTAAACTTTCTCTCCAATGAAGTTTAATTTGGACAAAGGCAGATTTTTTCATTTTATGGTTTTCGGCATGATTACGCAAGAAGCTGAAATCTTATTCAAATTCTCCAGATGAATTGTGAAACTCTCTTCAAAAAAAAAAACAAAAAACTTGAAAACAAATGATTGAAAAATGAGGGAGAGAAAGCAATAATTGTATAGAAATAATTCATTTATTCTTGTGAATATTTACTATTCTTGAGCTTTTAGTTATCTAAGGTTAAGTGACAAGTCAGATCAGTATTATATAATATATTAGATGATATATAGTATATTAAAATAATATAGGGATAATACTATTTAGGTGCATATTATGTAGTTTATGTATGGTATAATTATGGTATATAGTTATATATAGTATGATATGGTAGGTCATTATATACTTGAATTGTAGGTCTAATATAATAGTTAGACGATTAGAGTAGTAATAGCTGATTAGTGTAAGAATAAATTAGTGCAAAGTTAGATTGTGGTATAGTTATATTTAGTGATTGGAACATGGACAATCCTGACAACTATTTGTGACGACGGGATCGCATCTCTTTTTAAAATGAGAGGATATGGTCTAGAAGGATGGTTGTTTGCTTAATATTTTACTTCACAGTGGCATTATATAATCATTTATTTGTCATCTTATATTCATTTAAGTTATAGTGAGTGGGAATAATTGTAATTTTGACATTTTCGTTGGTTAGAAAGATCGGATATATTTTAATTGTAATATCCTAATATTTGGGACTTGTCTTGTTTTCAGTTGATTCGGTATTCTAGATGTCTCAGAAGTGGAGAATTAATGTTAGTACAAAATACACTTTATGTATGATTTTTATTGTTGTGTAGATTTTCTATAAATATCGTGAAGATACTCGCTAGCTACAACTTCTGAACAAATTATTCCTTTTCTTGTGGAGATGAGATTAGTGTTCGGATGTGGTTACAAGTCAGCTTACAATGACTCTCACCATTCCAATCTAAAGTCCGGGTAGGAGGGTTTTATAAATATGTTTATTTGTGAGCAGTTGGTCTCCTGGTGGAGTACTAGCCAATTTGCAGATATTGGTCTGGCAGGTGATATTGAAGTATGTGATATTATTTTAGATCGATGTCTATCATCAGGGGCTTGCCCAATCTGCCACCTTTGAATATGTAAAGGGAAAAGTGCTTTAGTTAAGAATATAGGAAGACATATGACCTCTGTATAGGTGGGGTGGTTAAGTGCTATCTCATACAGTAATATATGTAGGTGATTCTTTACATTTGGTGTGCTTTTAAAATAGGCTTGCATAAAATCTAGAATATATGATCTTATATGTCTTAGAAGATATAAGTCATAATACTAAGAAGATGATGGTAGTAATGTGGAGTATGTGACACTTCCACAGGTTTACACGGCCAGGGGAGACGTGATTTATTTCAGTTGTTTAAAAATCT
>JABUQX010007048.1:40000-41282 GCA_015478945.1 Trachelipus rathkii | reverse complement strand
ACCTGATGACTTAAAGGATATCCACATACAGGTATTATGAGGGTCCCATTTTAACCCATTGAAGGACGATGGTACATTTGATGCAAATAAGGATGACACCATAGTAGACGAATTGACAATTGAGGAACAAGAAGTACCATCTGAGGAAGAAAATGAAAAATACCTGGACAGTGAAGAAAGTGAAGAAGATGATCTGTTGCAACAACCATCAGAAGAAGGATTAGGAGTGAATTTGTTAATGAAGGAAAGAGGACACCAGTCTCGGTTAAGCTGCAACCATAAAATAGCAGGAGTTGCATGGCAGGACATTTTTATTGGCGAAGTCTCTAGGTGTGCCTTCCTGGATACTGGGTCGGTTATCAGCCTGGTTCAAGAAACAGTTGTCAAGGAATTGGAACCATTTGGGCATATTTTAAGGAAATGGAGTGTGGATATCACATTGAACGGAATTACCACCAGAATTGTCGAATGTACAACTGCGGTAGCTATAAGGATAGATACCCGCTATCGAAAGATAGTATTTACATTAGTAGTCGTTAAGGATGGATTTATTCCAGCATGTTTTCTTCTCGGAATGAATTATCTGGTAGAAACAGAAGCAATTTTGGACTTTGGGGAAGGCATCATCACACATGGAGATGATGAAGATCAGGTTAGTGATGGTTTTCTTATTGGTGTATATAATGTCATAGTGAATGATAATGATAAGATCAATAACAAAATAACATTCGAAGAAATAATGACATTGCAGGAAAGGTCCAAAGTGATAAAAAAAATTAAAGGAGAAGATTAGAAAAAAAAACCAATTCTTAAATCAGATGTATTACTAAAGGAATTTTATAGATATAAGGAAGATCTGCTGATGAACAATGCTATACTGGTTAAAAGGATTAAGAACGACCAATTCTGCGCAGTAATAGGGTTTCAACAGATGGTCACTATCTGTGTAGTGATACATCGAAATATGGCTCATATAGGTCAAGGAAAACTGACAAATTTAATATCAAGATATGTATGGCATCCGAAAGGTCATACCATAATCCAGGAAGTATGCAGGACATGTCCTACTTGTCAACTAAATAAGGTGGATCATAAGGTTATATTTCCACCAATTTGGAAAATTCAGGTTGCCAACCCTTTTGAGCTGGTTGCAGTTGATGTCATGGCTATGCCGAGAAGAAGGAGAGGAAACATTGCTTGCTTGGTGGCTGTGGACCACTGTAGCAAATGGGTCGCGGTCAGACCACTAAAGGACAAATCAGCCAGAAGTGTTTCAGGGGCA
>JABUQX010007048.1:27500-35000 GCA_015478945.1 Trachelipus rathkii | reverse complement strand
TTAGACTAAAGCGGATGTTTGAAATATTTTTTTGAATAGTATAAATATATGTCCTACGCGGTAGAATTTGATTGTATTATAAATATAATATAATTTTTTAGAATATATATATATATATATATATATATATATATATATATATAATATTTATAAACAGTCCATTGAAACTTTAATATACATTAATATAAATTTATTTATAATATATAATATATAGTATATTATACCGGTATATAATATATATGTTGTGTGTGTTGTTGTGTGTGTGCAAGTGTGTGTGTGGTGTGGTGTGTTGTGTGTATAAACATAGTCCATTAGCAACATTAATTATATTTTTATAACTTATTTCAGAAGTTAGTTAATTCAAACTCTGGGTTTTATAGTTTCATAGTCTTAGTTTCTTAGTCTTTAGAATCCTTAGTTTCTAAATTCTTAGTTTCTTAATTTAGATTTCTTAGTTTCAATTGTTTTTAATTTCATTATTTAAATTTTATTATTCAAAGCTTCAAATTTATAATATTTTTATGCTTTGAATTTAATTGTTGAAATCTTGAATGATATTTTGTTTCAACAAATAATGATTATATTAATGAAGACTTATTAAAAAGATTCGACTTGTGATTCTTATAAACTATTTAAAGAAATTGTATAAAAGAGGATTTAAGAGAAATATACATATGTTAAATCACCAATATTGAATATTATAGCATGAGAAATAAAAACCTAATAGTTTTACCACTGTTTCAAAAACCCATGATATATCGTGAAGTTATACCAGCAAGGAGTTAATATTTAAGAGTTTAATATTCATTTAGTTCTCAATAAAAACACCAAAAGCCGACATCTGTCAAATCTGAACCCACAACAAGGATTTTTACATCCATTCATAACAAAAAACACATTCTCGAATAAATATAAACTCTCAAAGACAGAAACTCTTATTTCTCTATAAAAATCTAGAAGTGAGTTCTACTGAATACTACGAGGATACAATACTAAAAGACTGAACTTCCGGCTTTTTTTCATATATATATATATATACTATATATTATATATATATATAATATAGTATATAATATATATATCTGGTATATATATATATATATATATATATATATATATATATATATATATAGGGTTCGGCAGTCAGTCCCACATTTTTGAAAGAATTCACCGTTGTGTTCTGTAGCTCAGAACGTTTCAGTTACCATGAATCAGTGGTCGAAACAACAACGTGCGTTCGCCGTGAAGACATTTTACCAAACCGGCTCGTATTGGGCCGCTCAGCGTAATTTACGTAGGCATTCGGTATTCATCGTAATCGCTTAGTTCTCTCAATTAATTCGAATAAGTTGTGGGTTGAAAACTTTGAGAACATTGAAGAAACTACACACACAAGAGAGGTGGTAGTGCGAGAAGATTGTGTACTCCCCCGAATATCGAGTGTGTGAGAGCTGCTGTGGGAAGAAGCCCTAGGAGGTCGGCATGGTGACAAAGCGCTTCACTCGGAATTTCAGACAGAACAGTCAGATAGATTTTAAGGTTTGATCTTCATTATCACCAATATAAAATGCAAGGGGTTCATGCCATCAATGAAAACGATGTTGTTGCCCAACGGTTTTTTTTGTGAAAGGGTCCTGAAAATGGCTGAGGATAATGCGGATATTGTTCACAACCTTTGGATAACTGATGAGGCGCATTTTCACCTGTCTGGTTATGTAAACAAGCAGAATTTCTGGTCCTGGAGTTCCAACAACCCTCAATAACTTATCAAAAACCTCTTCATTCGGCTAAGGTCACGGTTTGGTGCGGGATCTCCTCAAAAGGAATAATAGGCCCTTTTTTTAAGATGAGCGGGGACAAACAGTAACTGTTAATTCCGTGCGATATTCAGAAATGTTGCTCACTTTTTTCATTCCTCAGCTTCAACATTATGAGGTCAACGATGAAACGTTATTCCAACAAGATGAGGTCACAAACCACTCCGCTCGGAGAAGCATGGATATTCTCAACAACGTGTTTCCAAACCGGGTCATATCCCGGAATGGACACATTCCCTGGTCTCTTCGCTCACCGGACCTTACAGCTTGCGATTATTTCTTATGGGGCTACCTCAAGAATAAAGTGTACGAACACAGACCTGCTACACTTCAACAACTCAAAACAAATATCCGCCAAGAAATTGAGAGTATTCCTCAACAATTTTGCATGACGTGATGGAGAATTTCAGGAGGCACTTGCAGGAATGCATCAACCGCGATGGACAGCATTTATGTGATGTTATTTTTAAAAAGTGAACGGAAGTGAACGTATTTTAAATGCTATTTAACGTAGAATGAGTTGATGTCATTAAATTTACGTAAAGTGCAATACTTTCTTTTCCACAGCCCTTTCAAAAATGCGGGATTGACTGCCGGACCCTGTATGTATATTATATTATATATATATATATATATATATATATATTATATATAATAATATATATATATATATTATATATATATTATATATATATACCCTAAAAATAAACTGTAAATATCTATATATTTTTATATACTTAATATATATAATAATATATATAAATATATATATATATATTATATATATAATAATATATAAACCCTTAGAGAATAGCATGAGGTATGCCTCATTTTATCCACACATTCTCTAAAACTTCTAAACGCACCTTGTCCTTCAGCCACTCGACGTTCTCTTTCAACCAAAATACCAGCATATAACTTCCCTACAACATTTAATAAACTAATTCTCCAATAGTTTCTACAGTTCCCCTTATCCCCTTTACCCTTATATAATGGTACTATTACTGCTCTCTTCCAATTTCTCGGAACTATTCCTTCTATAAACGCTTTGCTACAAAACTCCCAAATATATTCAATCACCATCTCGCCTCTTCTTGATCATTTCACCAGTAATTCCATCAATGCCTGCAAGATTATCATTCTTCAACTTTCTCAATCTACTCATTACTTCCTCCTTACTAATTATCTCATCCCCAAAATACCTATTTGTTCTCGCACCATCAAACCCACATACATTCACAATCACCTCTTCATTACTGCCAATGTTACGCAGATTTTCGAAGTGCTCCCTCCACACTCTACTCACATCCCTTTCATCAGCTACGAAAGCACCATCCCTATTCATTATTCTATGCAGATGCCCCTTACTCTCATTTTTAACCTTACGAGCTTCCTTCCAGAAAAGCTTCCTATTGCCTTGTAAGTCCCCATTCATTCTCCTTCCAAACCGTTCATTTAGCTCATTTTCCCTCCTACGTATGCAACTTTTAGTCTTCCTTTTTTCCTCCTTATATAATTCCAAACATATTTCTATTTAGTCCTCATCATTTGCTTTTAGCACATTCAACCACGGCTCTTTTCCACTTTTAACCGCTTGCATTACCTCTTCATTCCACCATTCACTGTTGAGATTCTTACTTTCCACTTTATCACATCCACATACTTCTCTTGCACTGACAGTGAAGATGTGTAAGCATTTGAGATCAGATTTTGTTCAGTTTCATCTTGTTCACATTCAACTGATTTATTTGCAAGTGCTCTTAAATACATTTTCGTTATTACCTTGTTCATTTAACTTCTCCGGTTAATTTCTTCCCATTCCTCCTTACCTCTTTCCTCTCCATCCAAGCCCCCACTAACTTAATCTTGCAAAAATAAAACAAACAAGCTACTGAGATCCCCTCCCATGGTTTAACAAACCATCAACAACTTCAACATCTCCTTCTTCACAACACAAAATCAGTCATACTTTCACTTCGATACCATCTTACTTACACCAACTTAGTATACTTACGAATACTCATTGGTTTAAAGAAAGTATACACACATACCTCTTTCCTCGCAGAAATCAATCACCTTCCTCCCATTCTCATTTTCTTCACCCACAAATTCACGTGTTATACCATCCTTTTCTGATCACCTATACAACCATTTAGATCGCCCTCAACACTACCAATCTGAAAGCTCCTACTCACCACATCTAAAACACATTCAGATTTATCCAGAAAGTCACACTTCTCCTCAAAACATCTCGCTCAGATGAACCAATGTTACAACTACAATACCTATGACCTTTCAAACTAAATTTTAACCAATCAGGAATTCTAGTACCACGCAACAAAATCCACCATGTTCTGTGCCACATTATCACTCAACAAAATCGCAACTCCTTCTCTCATTCCTCTCTACTCCAGCAAACACACATTTCATACCACACCACTCATCTTCACCGTTTGATTTCAAATTTATTTTAGTCACAGCGAGCAAATCAAATTTACCCTTTCTAAATACATCATTGATCACCTCTCTCCTCTTCTCCTCAACATTTATTCCTTTGACATTCCATGTACACAAACGATTCATACAATTTCACCGAAAGATACATGGTCACTTACTGTGATCACGACCATGTCCGAGTCCTGCAATAGCATACCTAGCAAGAGATAAGTGGTAGTGGGTAGCTAACCCAACTACCACTATTCCTTTAGTCGCTTTCTACGACACGCAGAACATACGCTGTGGGCAATTCTTTCTTCCCCACACATAGGTATATAAGGTAATGTCTGTAAGGTGTTGTCTAGAAGAGGAGTGTGTATCTGAACGAGTGTGTATATGTTGTCAGGAAGAGGAATGTGTATATGAACTCAAAAGAGAAAGGAGGGCCATTAGCATTGGAATGTCATGTGAAATACCCTACACATCATAAGCCCAATGAAAGGTACTTTCATCGCTTCGAGTGCGGTACTCTACCTATATATATATATATATATATATATATATATATATATATATATATATATATATATATATATATATATATATATATATATATATATATTATATATATATATATATATATATATATATATAAATATATATATTGGGTCGATGTTTTTAGTAGTATTCAAACCAAGAGTATTCTTCCTCTCACCAGCCATAGGAAATAACGATAAGTTAGGCTTTGTTTGAACAAATATAACCTAAAAGTCAGTTGGAGATAATTAAGGGGGTAGGTGGAAATACATTTTTCTGCTTCGGCGCCGTTTTGGTTCCACACCAATGATGGTAATTTATGAATTTCAATTTTGCCTTTTATAATGTGAAAATTTAAATTCGTAAATTAGGAATGAAAAACTATTCTGAAACATCTATGTTATCAATCAATATATTTATTACTTCTGCCTTATATCATCCAAATATAATGAAACCCTTTGAAAATTTCTCAAGTTGCTTCTCCTTCTTCCGGATTTTTTTCTCTAAATTTAAAAATTTATTATATTCATTCTTTCTACCATACTTATCACAGTGACGTCATCACACATATATATATATATATATATATACAATTCTTTAAAACTGATTCTTCGATTTCTCTTTTCATCTCTGTCCTCCCAATTTTATCTTGTATTCATATTTTCTCTTGTTTTAACTAATTCTCTACTTCCCAAGATTTTGCAACCATCAAGATATGTTCTGTTTATCATTCATCGACTTGTGTATCTTTCAGAACAATTTTAACGTCAAAACCTGTAACTTGAGATAGAAACCCCTCTTTCATATTATAATGCGATCTGATTAATTCGGCTTAATTCAATTTTTCGTCTGAGCTTCGATATTCAATATTTTTGAAATCATCGATATATCGATATATTTTAAATCATCGATATATCGATATCGGTGAGAGCCATGGAATTAGATTTAATAGCTGAGACGGCATTTTCAAGATCTACGCCAGTGTAATAAGACGTGTTTTTAGTTCTTAAATTTGTGCAAACTTTTAAGATGAATTTGTATGATTTGTTCGAGATTTCTAATTATGAATGCAGTTTACTCGCATTCTTACAGTATAATTTTACAAGTGAAATAGTATTTTATTTTTAGGTTTAATCACAAATACCAAAACGTGCCGAAGAAGGCAACACTTTAGGTTATTCTAGAAACTTTATGTGGGTAAGAAAGTTGGAAGCAAAGAAAGTTTTTAGCTTTTTTAGAAAGCTATTGCAACTTTTGCAAGGAGATTACCATTAAATTTGAGTATGAAACTAATTAATATATATATATAATATATATATATATATATATATAATATATATATATATTTATATATATAATATATAATAGTATATATAATATATATATATATCACGCCCATATAGGGGTTTCGGCTCGAGCCCCCTAAAAGAAGGGAGTTTACCTCTTTTAGGGCTCGAAGCTGATGGGACGGAGGGGTGACGTTCATACCCCGGAGGGATGGTCGGAGGAACCCCCGCGACAAACAAATACAAGACAAAGAGCGGGGTCCGGAGACCATCCCCAGAGGTGGGGATTAGTCCCCCCGAGTCCACCTAGCAGCCGAGAACCCCAACTCCTGACACGGGGCGTTCTACCCCTGGATATTCGTTAGTTTTAAACACCCTTAACACTCGGGCGCCCTATTTTTTTGCGGTCAAAGTCTTTTTTTTTTTTCTGTGCCATGTATATGCAACAATGTGTATGCCTTACTGTAAGTGCTGTCGTTCTCTAATTACATGATGTCAGCTTTAGATATATATATATATATATATATATATATATATATATATAATATATATATATATATATATATATATATATATATATATAATATATTTATTTATATATATATATTACATAAAACCAAATTATTAATATATATATATATATATATATATATATATATATATATATATATATATATATAATATATTATATATTTTGTAATATATATATATAATAATTATAATATAATATATATATAATATCGAATTATATCGATATATTCAATACTCGATATATCGATATAGTTCGATATATCGAATATCGAAACTCAGACGAAAGATTGAATTTTACCATTAATTCTTACCCCCCCCCCCCCCCCCCTAAAAAAAAATTAAAATAATATCCTATTAATTATTCCCAATTTTTCTTGCCTCTCTACCCAAATAACTTCCAAACTTTTCTCCTCTTTATAACAGCATTTAATTAATTTTCCCACACCACTCACCTGCCTTGTAACCTTTACTAATATTTTCATAAGACTTTCATCCTCCTTCCTAACCTTTTCTAACTTTTTTCCCCACTTCTGTGTATTTTGATTCTATTAATCTCTCATTTTCTTAATGGAATCTTAATCTTTCAATTAATTTTATTTGCGGGATTTCTACAATCCAATTACCTCCGGTCTTTTTCTCCACAATCATTACACCTCAGGTTTCCCTTATACCAAATGATTATGGCAAAAAAAAACCGCGTCTGTCCATTTTTCACACACTCACAATTAATCAGTTAAACACATCCATCTTTTCACTCCACGACAATATTAATTTTTATCAAACCAGATGATCCCTATATCATCACTATCATCATTCAAGCTATATAAGTTCCAAGCCGTTTTCTCAATTATCATTCTCATCTTTACTTTCTATTCTTTTATTACTAAACTCAC
>JABUQX010007048.1:0-22500 GCA_015478945.1 Trachelipus rathkii | reverse complement strand
TATTCTTCCTATTCTTTCTTATTATTCTTCTTCTTATTTTTCTTATTCTTCTTCTTATTTTTTAGCTATCGAGGTTTTCGGACCTTTGTACATATACCGCTTATCATGTCATCCTTCACTGTGATTCTACCACTACTACTACTACTACTACTACTACTACTACTACTACTACTACTACTCTAATACTACTACTACTACTACTAATACTACTACTACTACTACAGCTACCAGCGTTATAACTATTATACGAGTGAGGTCATGATGTATTCTTCTTCTTATTCTTCTTCTTATTCTTATTCTTATTCTTCTTATTCTTCTTCTTATTATTCTTCTTCTAATTCTTCTTATTCTTCTTCTTATTCTTCTTTAGCTATCTAGGTTTTCGGACCTTTGTACATATACCTTTTATCAAACAATCCTTCGCTGTTATTGGTCGTAATGCACCACTCACACCCTCTTATTAGCAGGTGATAACGTTCACTGATACGAATTAAAATTAGTTTTAATCTAGTTTCAGTAGTTCGAAGTTGTGTATTGAAAAACAATTTATTAAATTGTGACGTATTGTTGATATATAATAGTTTATGTTCAGCGAATAGATGCCTAAATACTACTACTACTACTACTACTACTACTACTACTACTACTAATAATAATAATAATAATAATAATAATAATAATAATAATAATAATAATAATACTCTCGCTCGAAGTTGTGTAGTGAAAAACTTTAAACAAATTATTAAATTGTGATATATAATAGTTTGTGTACAGCGTATAAATGCGTAAATACTACTACTACTACTACTACTACTACTGCTACTACTACTACTACTACTACTACTACAACTACTACTACTGCTACTACTGGTACTACTGCTACTAATACTTATAGAACGACGCTGAATCCTGATGATAGATTGTAAGAATTCTTCATTATTATTATTACCAATTCTCGTAAAGAATCTTTATTATTAATACTTAGTTAATTATTAATACTAAGCAGTAAAGCATGGGTCTGAGAGAGAGAGGGTGTGATGGACCCATGCAGGGGGGCTATTTGCCCAACTGCTTTAAGTGCTTAGGTGTCACTAAAAACGTGACTTTATTAAAATGTGTTCTGTATAACATAAAAATGAGTGACTTTATTAATATCTCAACATGAAAAAATCTAGCTATGTTAGAAAATTATAAGTTAGAAACGTTGGTCATGGTTACATTCCCTGGAGAATTTCGTTAATGTCAGACGTTTATTCAATGTCGCGTTGCTGCATTTAGCCGATAAAGATAGTTTGGGGACCTGAGTTTTTGTTGATGTCGGCCTTGTGTTGTTTTTGTTGTTGTTGTTGTTGTTGTTGTTGTTGTTGTTGTTGTTGTCGGTTGTTGTTGTTGTTGTTGTTGTTGTTGTTGTTGTTGTTGTTGTTGTTGTTGTTGTTGTTGTTGTTGTTGTTGTTGTTAGTATTGTTGGTCTCGGCATTGTTGTTGTTGTTGGTGGTATAAGTGTCTATGTTGTTAGGGTTATATATATATATATATATATATATATTATATATATAATATATAATATATATATATAATATATATATATATATGAATATATATATATATATATATATATATATATATATATATATATATATAGCCTATGCTGTTATACTTAGCTATCCCCTGTCTCATTCGATCTGGCTATGATGTCACTACAATTGGTCAGTACAATTAAAAAACCACCAACACCACACACCAATATATATATATATATATATATATATATATATATTATATATAATATATATATATAATAGTATAATATAAATAGAAAAAATATACCGTGCTTGAGAAATATAAAAAAGGATTTTTTGGAGACAGTAAAGACGTAAAAGGACGTACAAGTACGTAAAAGACGTATAGCACAGAGGGTGGGATGGGTTATTTGGGGGAACTTGCGCCACGTCTTTAAACGTCCTTGGGGTAGTAAAACCACGTTTTAAAAAATAAATCAAATCTATGTTCATAAAATAAAGCAAAAAAAAGAAATATTTTTAATTAAATAAATATAAATTAAAACAAGAATTATTATAAAATTAATTTTAAAAAAATAATTAAAAATACATATCAGACGAAAACCATCTTAGGATAAAAAAAAATTACGATAAATAAAAAAAAAATTAAAATAAAATAAATAAAAAAATATACAAAATTAATTTAAAAATAATTATATAAAAAAAATAATTAAAAAATATATTTTTAATATAAAATATTATTAAAAAATAAAAAAATAATAAAAATATATATAATATATATAAAAAATATAAATATTAAAAATTAAAATTAAAAAATTAAACAAGTTTAATGATATTAAAAAAATAAAAATTTAAAAAATAAAAAAAAAAAAAAAAATAAATTTAAAAATTATTATTTTAAAAATTAAATATTTATAATAAAGAAATAAATTAAAAAACAAATTAAAAATATAAAATAAAATATAAAAAATTTTAAAATAATAAATATAAAAAAAGATTATTTTAAAAATAATATATTAAATTTAAATAAAAATTATTTTTTTAACAATAAAAAAATTTATTAAAATAAATTAAATTAAAAAAAAATATTTAAAAAAATAAAAAATAAAAATAAAATAAAATAAAAATTTTTAATTAAAAAGTAATATTATAAAATAAAATAAATTAAAAAATATAAATTAATATTAAAAAAAAAAAAAATAATAATAAGATAATAATAAAAAATAATAAAAAAAATATAAATATTTTAAGAATTATTTTTTTTAAAAAATATTAAAAAAATAAATAAAAAAAAAATAAATAATAAAAATTTTAAATTTTAAATATAATAAAAAAAAAAATTATAATATTAAAATAAAAATTATTATAATAAAATAAAATAAAAAATAAATAAAAATATTTAAATAAAATAAAATCAATTAAAAATTAAAAATAAAAAAAAAATAAAAATGTAAATTCAACATAACAAATCATAGATGGGGAAAGAATAGTGATTATTAATATGAGGTTGAAGAAGTGATTGTTTAGTTAAGTATGTAATTTTGAGTATGGTATAATGAAGTAATAATGGGTGGTTGAGTAGGTGGTGAGTTTTGTATTTAATTATGGTTTTATATGTGTGTAAAATGAAAATTGAATAGGTTTTGATTGATTATAGAAATATTAAAATTAATGTGAATTGGGTACTGATTGTAGGTTTATATGGAGGAGATAATTATTATTTATACCTTTGAATGTGTTATAGTGTGTTATTTAATATATATTATTATAGATAATATATATATATATATATGATTTATAGTATAGTTGTGTAGTTATATATATATATATATATAGGTACATATAATATAGTATAATATATATTTTATATATATGTTTTACAGGTAGGTTTAACTGAGTAAAGAGGGTCTTGTTTATACTAAAGAAATATATGGTACGTGTGATATCTTAGTATATGATCATGTTGTAGATTGTTCAGATAGTAGTCATAACTGGGTAGGAGGGTGGTTGGGAGGGTAGTTTTGATTTACTGATTTACTGCTTTAGGGTATGTAAAACATAACAATTTGTTTATAGTAAAAAAGATAGTGAGCTTTGAATACAAGTATGATTCTAGTTAGATGTAGTGTAAATGCAGATAGATCATAGCTGGGGTGTAGGTGGGTTGGTGGGTTGATTGCCGTTTGATTTGGTTATTTGATTTTACTGCTTTCGTGTAATGTAAAAACGTAAAAGTTTTTCGTTATAAATCATTGAATAGAGCCTAATAATTTTTAGTAGAAGAACATAAGAGATTTGTTTATATTAATGAGTTTATTATATTTATGTATTGAGGTAATATTTGTTGTTTTATTTATTAGTTACCCATAAGAAAATGTTATATTACTTATATATATAATAATATATTTATAATTATGTAAATAATAATATTAGTATATTATGGTATGATATATACTATATATATATATAATATATTATGTGTATATGATGTATTTATTTTATATAGTGGATGGTAGTTGGTTGTACCGTCGTGTGGGGCTTGGGCGGGATTTGACGTATTTACTGAGTGTGGTAACTTGACTCGGGGGTCTGATTCGCTGTCACGCCTTTATTTATTATGTTGTTATGATTTTGGTGACATATTATTAATTATTATTATTATTATTAGTTAATTATTTGATTATATTTATTATTATTATGTATTATTATTGGTGCGGTGTTCTGTAGGACTTAATTAGTATGAGTTATTAGTATTGATTAGTAGTAGTATTTTATATAGTATTTTATATTAGTTACTTTTAATGTAGTATATATATGATATATATTATCGTAGTATGAGTTATATAGTATAGTATGTAGGTTATATATAGGTATATGGGTATGATGGGTGGTGGGTGATGGTGTATATATGTGTGGTATAAGGTAGTGATATATATATATGTTATGTATATTGATATATATAAGTGTAGGTTATTAGTATGATAAATATTGTGGTTGTAGTATTATTGGTATAGTATCATATATGAGGTATATTTTTTATATAGTATATATATATATATATAGGTTATTGTATTAGTAGGTGATTATTTAGTGTGATGATTATAGGTTAGAGTAGGTATGGTGTGTTATTGGTATATGTGTTATATAATTTATGATAGTGTTATATATATATTTAGTTATGTAGGTTGTTGTATGGTATTATATAATATATATGTGTATGTATTATATTTGAGTGGTTATATAGTTATTATAGTAAGTATATGATACTGTATATATATAGTATATTATTAATATGTTAGTAGATAATTTTGGGGTATATATATATGTAGGTTTATATTATTATATAGTTTATGTATTTTGTATTGGGGGTATATATCGTGAATATTATTTTATCCCTACGGATGACTATTACTATACTACATCATGGTGTGTTGGTTCGCGCACCCATGTTATTATTTATTAGTTTATTATTTATTTTATTATTAATTTTTTATTATTATATTAGTATGTATTTTTTTATTATTATTATTATTTATATTATTTATTTTCGTAATTCTGTAAAGGACATATTGCTCGGCGCTGTGGGGTGGTGTGTGGATGGGGTGGATGAAGGGCTTCAGGTATCGTGCTTTGGTCGTGGTTGCTTAATTGCGAAATTTGTTCACATTTATAAGTTTCCGCGAGATATTTTACGCTTTCCGCTGGCGTCTCGCGGCAAAGCGTCTCGGATTCCTTTCGGGCGGTGAGCCCAATAACGGCTGTCCCCGTGTTAGTGTTGGAAAATCGGCAGAAAGAGATGACCAATGTTGCAAAATGATTGCATAATGTTGCAGAAAACTCGAATCTTTTACAACGTTATTGCAACATTGCATGGCAACATTGGTCTTGGCGACATTCTAAGCCTCTTGAGGTCACTCGACAAGGGGTGTGGGAACGTCATAGTGGATATTATGAACGGTTCATATAAACTCGTGATGATGAGTGTTGCATGGATGGAAGCGCTTGCATGGTATGAGTGTGTGCATAGTCGAGGCAGCATAAACGGAATAGTAAACACTGTGGTGTTGGTGTACGGTATTATTCAGCAGGCATAAACTCATCATTGGAGCTGTGGATAATACACTTTCAGCGCTAAGCTTGTCTCATTGTGCGGCGGTGCTGCGGCCACGTACATTGGTTTAGGGCGTTTAAATATAGATGAAACGTCAACAGGTATGAGAAGCGGTTGCATGATGATAATTCTCTAAGAATGTTCACGTATGAATCGGTGGTTCATGATGAACACCTTCATGCACGTACATGGTGAAAGTAGCTCATGTACGTAAACCATGTGTCGTGGGGTTCTTCGCCACGCAGCAATGGGTAGGCAGCTAAGCGGTGACGTCCATAGCATGGTATAAGACCGGGGTGCGGCTGAACAAGGGGGGTAAGGGCAAACGGACGGTACATGGATGTACATCACAATAGTTTGTCACGCATTACAAGTATTTTTAGGCCACGTAACATGGCCCAATGTGTGATTAGAAATATGGGACCGCCTGGGTGGAAACAAGCCCCCCATGTGGTATAAGACGAGGATGAACCATGAAAAGTAGACCGGGTGGTTGGAAAAAAGGATATGCACCCATCGCCGTGGAGATCCTGGTTGTTGTTTAGTGTGGTTTTTTTGGTATTGGGGGGGGGTGGGTGGTTTTGAAGATAGTGCACTCAGGGAAGTACCCTGAGGCCAGGGGGTGCTGCCCTCCGCCATTCCTTGATTCCCCGTCATGGCTACTACTAAACTTGATAAGTATATATTATATTATATATATATATATATATATATATATTATATATTTATTATATTATGATATATGATATTATATATGTATAGATATATATATATTGTATGTTAGTTGATATATATATTTATATCATATATATATTTATATATATATGGGGTTATATATATATATATATATTATATAGTAGTATATTATATATATATATATAGTAATTGGTTGATGTACGCCAAGTCCCAGTTTTGTAAGGTCTGAGTGTCGAGTCCGAGTCCAGATTGTTATGCCGGATTCCGAGTCGAAAATGGCCAAATAATCGAACGTCCAATCAATTGAAAATGCTTATTGCAGAATAGAAGAATAGCAACGTAAATTATCGTGATCAGATATTTTTTAACCCCATAATAATAATAATAATAATAATAATAATAATAATAATAATAATAATAATAATAATAATAATATAAGTAATAATAATAAATAATAATAATGAATAATATCATAATAATATTTAATAAATAATAATAATAATAAACATAATAATAATAATAATAATATTTATTAATAATAACAATGGCCAATAAAACTAATAATATAAATAATAAATAATAAATAATAATAATAATAATAATAATAATAAAAATTAATAATAATTAAAACTAATCATCCAATATTTCGCTGTATTATATGTCGCATGTACAATAATTTGTAAAAAGTTTTTCTAATAATAATAATAATAATAATAATAATAATAATAATAATAATAATAATAATAATAATAATAATAATAATAATAATAAAAATAATAATAATAATAATAATAATAATAATAATAATAATAATAATAATAATAATAATAATAATAATAATAATAATAATAATAATAATAATAATAATAATAATAATAATAATAATAAAAATAATAATAATAATAATAATAAAAAAATTAGTTTTTCTCCTTATCCTTTAAATTAGGAAATTAGTAGTAGTATACAATAGATATGACGACCAGCTTGCTGTCGTGGTACGCTGGTTCAATCATTGAAGTGCTACTTATTTAGCTACTTTGGCTCCTTATTTAGGTCATTTTAACTGCTTGTTTAGCTACTTATTATATACTTATTTTATTTTTATATTTTTCGTTTTCTTTGCTCTTTTTTTTATTTTATTTCGTTTCTGGGTTTTATATTTATGGTATAGTTTTTATTTTATTTTGTTGTTGTTGCTGTGTGTTGCTTTCACGCGTTTGCCTTGGCGCACTGATAAAGAACACACGCACACAGACAAACACACATGATAAAGAGATCTAAGGATGGACGTCACCTCTCTCGTCTCTCTCTCTCTCTCTCTCTCTCTCTCTCTATATATATATATTATATAGTATATATAATATATATAATATATAATATATATAGGTTTAATATATATATAGTATATAGCATCAAAACAGTTAGTATAAGGTATTATATATATATAGTGGCGACTGCAGTAACTTTTTACTACTCGTGCTTCTCTCTCCTCTCCGTCTCTCTCTCTAACTATAATCTGTACAACATGGTAGTATAATATATAAATATATATATATATATATATATATATATATATATATATATATATATATATATATAACTATATAATATATATATATTATATATTTAATACTATATATATCTAAATATAGTATATAATATATATATGATAGTATAATATATATATATATATATATATATTATAGTATAGTATATATATAATATATATATATGATTATAATTATATATAGTATATAGTATATAATATATATATATAATATTCCTGCAAAGCTGTTTTTTATGTAAATGTTTTTTTAATTGTTAACAATAATATCTAGAATATTTTATAGATTATAATGTAAGTATTTTCTATTCGTTTCATTTATTCTTAAGAATTTTAGTATTTTTTATTAATTTTATTTGTTTAATTAAATATTATTTGTATAAAATTTATTATTTATAATGTATAGTGTTTAAAACATGATTATTTACAAACTAGTATAATAAACAATTTTTGGTACTCTAAAATTGATACACGTTTCCGATCCCCGCTATACGATTTGAGCAGAGATGCTGGCGCCATTTTTAATTGGTTAAAAGCGTTATTTAATAGGGTTATTCTTATATTTTTCGTTTTAATAATCTGCAAAATTCTTCTAAATTTTATTAATGTACTAAATTGAGTTAATAAAATAAGAGAATTTATCGTAACCTTATGAAATTTGCAAAAATAGATAGTTTCTATAATGTTTACTCGTGCTGAGCACGAGTAGAACGAGTGCAGGAGTCGCCTCTTATATATATATATATATATATATATATTAGATATATATAGATAGTCTGTCTATAGTATTATATATATATATATATATATATATATAATATATATATATATATAATATATTATATATATATATATATATATATTATATTATATATATATATATATAATATAATATATATATAATATATATATATATATGGTTATATATATATATAATATAATAGTAAAGGGGTGTGACAGGACAACTGACAGCCAAACTAAAAGCTGCCAGATTTGTCGCTAAACTGGCACCCTAATCCGTTAATTTTGTGCATTTTTGGTACTTTTTACTAATTATTTAAAAAAGATTTTTTAGAAATTTTGCCTACTTTTTCAAGGCGTTTTGCCAGATTTGTCGCTAAATCTGGCAACCTAATCAGTTAAAAATTTGACCTTTTTTAGCATTTTTGGCTACTTTTTAGCATTTTTTTAGCATACTTTTAGCATACGTTGTCCATAAATCAGGTCAAGATCCCCAACTCCGGAGGATTTTGGGGATTTTCCCCATTGGCAGCCCTGCACGTCGAAGGCAAAAACTTGAAAACCATTTTGAAGGTTTTTTGGGAAATTTCCAGTCATGTCGGCAGCTTAATTTGGAAATTTTCATCATTTCATTAGAGGTTTGACGTTGATACGTCTCAAAAGTTAGGGTTTTTAAAAGGTCGGTGAGACCGAAGTGTTAAGGTCTAGAAGACCGTTTTCGGAGGTTTAGCTCCCCAAAAGGGGGCGGAGCCCCCAAAAGGGAACTTTTTTTGATTCCTGAAGGGTTTTAAAATGAATCGATTAGATCATTTTTTTGATGAAATTCCATCGAATTATCGGTGGTCGATTACTCCTATAGGTCGACGTTTAAATTCGTCCTTTCTACGTGCTTCTGGTTTGGCCTTTTAACAATGAAAAATATAATCGAAAAAAGAAAATAATTACTGATATTGTAACATTGATTAATCGCTGTGGTATTAGAACCACTATCCGCGACCAACTTCTTTCGCTAGGAAGGAATATGAGGGTATCGCTGTTCCAATACTTGGAATATAATGCTATGGTAGGGTGATAGGAAGGCCTGATGCACACGGCGAGTTTTTGGGTGGCCGTAAAGTCGACCCCTAAGGGGGTGTTGCCCCCTTAACGCCAAGGTCAAATTCGCCCTGAAAACCCATGTTAGGGGCTTAACGTATGGCGGGCAGAAATGTTAGGATGTGAGTCTAATATGATGACTGTAATCGGGTCGTCGGAGGACGAGATTACGTTCCCTCCGCGTCCCGTCCTGGTAGGGGGGGACCGCTGCCGCCCACAATAATTTTAAATTGATGCGGTAGAAGTTGAAACTTGGAGCTGGGTAGGAGGGATTCGGGAGTCGAGTACGGGAGTTTGGGAGTCGGATTCGGATTCGGAGCCGAGGAGACCCCTCGTGCATGGGGGTCGCGCATTTTGAAAGAAAGAAGAAGAAGAAGGAAGATTGAGTGGAAAGCAAAACAGAGGAAGAAGAAGATAGAAGAGAAGAAAAGGAGATGAAGGAGGAGGAGAGGAGGAAGGAAGAAGAAAAGGAAGAATGAGGAGAACTCTGAGAAGGGATTCCCAGTAGTTGAAGTGGCAGCGGTGCTGGAGTCTGGGCCTGCGGTGCCAAGTTAATAAAACAGTCGTTATACAACAATATTGGGTGTCTTTATATGGTTATGCGAACCCGGTAAGATCTCGAAGTAGTTAGGGTTATATCAGTCCAGTATAGGGTGCCGTAGGAGACCTCCCCAAATTAGGGTCCTGACTTGAAAAAAGAAGCACAGAGGTGCAAAGCAGAACACCGGAGAGAGGAAGAAATTGGCATGGAATATCAAAAGCAGACGGAAGAAGAAGAAGAAAGGAAGAATGTTGGAAGGATGAGAGGAGGAGAAAGGGGAAGGAAAGACGAATGAAGAATTGAAGGAGTAGGAGTTGGTAGCGGCACCGAGTGGCTGGAGCCGGTGCGGTGCTGAGGTTATATAAGACAGAATCGGGTATAAGCAACAATGTGGTGTCGTTTCATAATAGGTTTATTGGGTCTGTTAATTTCGAAAGTATATGTGGTTTTCCAGAACCATCAGAATAATAACAAATAGAAAAAAATAAATATATAAAGATTCTTATTCTTTTTTGTTTTAACTTACAAATTGTAACGTTTTTAGCATACTTCCTAATCAGTAATATCACTAAAAATCAAAACCACGCACCCAGCCACCATAGCGGCCGGCTCACTCCTTCCTCTCTCCTTCTTGATCTACTGGATCTGATTGATTCAAGGTGCAGCATTTCGAGTTAGTAGTTTTTGGCTAAACATAACATAAAATCGAAGTTCTTATACATGACATGCGAACAGAGTATAGTTCTGACGTAACAGAAGTTTTCACCTTAATAAAGCCTTACTGTAGCTAATGCAATCTGAAAACGTATGATATATGCCTCACGAAGCGACAAACCTAGCCCATCCTTAAAGCGGGAAATAGGAAAAGGTTAACGTTACAAAGTTTCACACTTGAACAACAGTATAAAGTAACTAGACATAACAATCCAAGAAAACGTAAACGGTTATTCACAGTTTGGCTTTGTCCAAGGCATGGTCTCTAACATATACAATGGTAATGTGTTGGTTACGATTAACATGGTAAATTGTAAGCAAAATTTTTACTATACACCTTGTGTATATTATCATGACAGACCTAGCGAAAGTTGTGCAGTCGTTACAAAAAGTATTCATATTAATGAGAAGTAAGGCATAAAACGATTACCTGATGACTAAGAATTTAGTATACAACGGCAAACCTATGACACATCTTAGGCAAGAATAAACAGCTATATACATTAACAAGGAGATCACATACTTAACACTCGAGCTAAGTTAACGTAACAAGGACTCACAAAAACATAATCCATTCATACTGTTATCAACCATATCTCCAACATGACAATGTTAATTTTACATTAAACATAGTAAATTATATTTAACAAAGATTTAGCATAACCTTACCTAACCAGCATATACCTAATGGGTAATGGCAAACAATGTAAAAGTTTTTATGCTCTGTAAAGCTAAACTATGAGCATAACGTACGTAATTTCATCACAAACAACCAGACGAATAAACAGCTATCTTAACAACGTTAGCCAGACGTAAGCGAACATAAGTGGGGAGTAAAACAAGTTTTTCCCAATTTTTATAACATATAATTTTCAAAGAAAAGAGCATTAAAAGTAAAAAACAATAAGTTTATTTTAAATTATTAATTCATCTATGATCATTCAGAGAACAGAGGATTCAAGTTGGGTACGTTCTATATCTCTCTCTAAAGATTCAACACCCTTTGAAAGATGTAAGTAAAGGCCTTCAGTAGCACTAAACCATTTTTTTTTGATAATTTGATTCAGCAGCACTCATTCTCTCATACAAGAGAGAAGTAAACTCTTCCAAGCTTGATAGTTTTATTAACTGCAATTCTGTATTATCTGAATTATACGGGAGAACCAACAATTTTCTGGTGTAAATATTCATGGGTAGATTACACCATGTGCTTATATGTATTATGTCCTGTAAAGTATGTCAAACATTCGTTAAGATGTGATGTTAATTTTGTTCGTTTTTTATTTTAAGCAAGGCTGTAATATTTTCAAGGTGTTCGAACTGTGAAACCTATACGATGTGCAGGATAGGAAGGTCACAATGCGAATAGGGTTTCAGTAGTGCGTACTATCGGGTTTTTTTAATATTGTCACCGACGAGAACACAACGGTCTATTCTATTCGAACACTTATGTGTCTTCCCAAGTTTAGATATTTCAGCTAAGTCGTTTATTCTTTCGGAGTAGCAACACTTTATCCTCTAGCCCCATGCAGCTGCGATAGTCGTTATAATGCTTTAGAAGTGAATCATGTCAGCACATTTGACGAATAAAGGTCTATTATTTGAAGCCTTTGCTGGAACAGCCAAGCAACGTAGACGACTGCTCATTGGTTACGATTAAAATAATGAAATGACACAGATGTATTCGTTGGGATAACGAGCTCTCGTGAAGATATGCAACAACAGGTGTAGAGATGGCCAGGAGAGTCCATCGTAACCAGTACAATTGCGAAAAAATGTCGCTAGGGGCTGGACGGAAATGCGTAGTGCGTAACAACCCTTATAGGTATATGAGATGTCTTTTCTTGTCAACGCAATCAGTATAGAAAGTAGAAAGGACAAGAATATGCAACGCACGAAACGAACCATATCAGTTCATAAAGGGGTTATATAGGTTTCTCGTTAGAAGCAAGCAACTTAAGCCATACACAAACAACAACAACAAGCACAAGCATAGTAAGCAGAAATAAGTTCTTTTATATGACAACGGCAAGTCGAATTATTGCTAACAGTAACATTGTTTTCACATTTAATAAAGCTAACATAGGAGTATGCTAATAACTAACAATGTGGATATTATATATACAAAGGCAACTTGTCATATCTCGCGTATGAATAGTCACTGACATCCTGAAAGGATTCCGTGATCTTAATTCGAAAGGTATAAGTAGCGTAATAGGTCCATACGAATAACTCGATATGTGTCCCACTTTGTTGCTCTGCCTATCAAGTCAACAGGTGAAAGGCGGAACATGGCTAAACAGAAATCCGTAACAAAGTGACCAAGTCTTCGAAAGATATCCAACATCGTGGAACTATGATTAACCCATCTTCATAAGGTCACTCGTTTTGAATATAACTCAAATTGACCTATGAAAAACATAGAGCATTAGAAGCTAAAATCTAGGGCGAACCTAAACATTACCGTCCAACAAAAACTAACCTAGGCTCACGTTTCCTTAAACACAATCATTCGTTCAGTTAGACACAATAAATATCTTACAACAAACTCATCATTTCTCTAACAAATCAGTGTATTTCACATTGTCCATAGTAATATTTAACATTAACGTACCTAACTTAGAATAAACAGTTTCATTAACCAAGAGTAATCTAAAGCGATACATTACTTGAGAACACCAATGGGGATGCGTCCCTTGTAACACCTAACGCTTTCAGGAATGGTAACAATGAAAGTATTTTTAAGGTCCTTTACCTTATTTTAGACCCAAGCCCCCCTTTCAAAATCAATTAAACCTGGTGCAGATTTGGCACGCGCATCTACAAGAAGGCGATCTGAATAGCCAGTGTAAGCACTGTGTGGAGCACTACCTTAGAGATCACCTGGCTAAGGTAGGTGTTTGTTCCCAGAGGAGAATGTACGTAGAACCCATTCTCGGGGTAGCGGCGGGCTGAGGGGGTGTTAAGCGGTTAGCAATAAGTGGCACAGCCCGAAAGGGCTGTACCCCTTATGCCGCTACACCCCCTTCAGGGTACCGATTCAGGTCAGTCTTCGTGCATCTCTCTGGGGGTGATCTCTAAGTAGGTGCTTACAGTGCTTACGACTGCTATCGTGAAGATGCGCCGTCTGGATGATTGCCGCTGTGCCAATCTACCAGTTTTGAATTGATATTTTTTGAAAGGGGTGGCTGGCTAAATTGGTAAGGATAAATATTTCAAATGTTACCTCTTGAAAAAAAGTGTTAGGTTGTTACAAGGGACGCAATCCCATGGTTTTTCTCTCGGAGGTTTATGTATCGCTTTAGATACTATTTGTTTAATGAAAACTTGTTTATTTCGTAGTAGGTACGTTTATGGTTAAATTAGATTACTTATGACAATGTTGAAGATATACACTGATTTTGTTTAGTAGAAATGATTGAGTTTTTTTGTAAGATTATTTAACTGTGGTTAACTGACGATGTATGTTAGAACGTGAGCCGGTTTTTAAGTTTTTGTTGGTAATTGTTAGGTTCGCCCTAGAATTTTGCTAATGTCTATGTTTATTCATAGGTCAATTTTGATGTTATATCCTCAAAACGAGTGCACTTTGGATTGAGATGGTGTGTTTTTCAATAGTTAACAGATGTTTTGGGTATCTTTGAGTAATTTGGTCACTTGTTTACGGTGATTTGTTTAGATGATGCGGCTTACCTGTTTGCTGATTATGCGAGAGAGAAAAGTGCGGTAACGATATCGAGTATTTATGACCTATAGACTACTTTACCTTTGATAAGTAGGGAATTTTCAGGAATTGTTAGCTGATTATTATAGCCGAGGTATGTAAGTTGCCTTTGTATATTATATTTCTTAGTTCTGGTGTATGCTATGTTAGCTTTATAGGTGTGAAAATCATGTTACGATAGCATATATTCGTTGGTTTTGTAATATAGAAGCCAACTTAATTTTTGTATCTATGTTATGTGCTGTTTGTTTGTATTATTGTTGTTGTTGTTGTTGGGTTGTTGAGTTGTATAATATTATACGTACTTTCAATCTGATATGGTTCGTTCGTGCGTTGTATACTTGTTACTTTTCTTCTGATTGGTTGAAGAAAGGATCTCATTACCTATAAGGGTGTTTACGCATACGATTTCCGTCAGTAGGACATTTTTTCGCTGTGTACTGGTACGTTGACATCTCCTCGCATCTCGTGACGAGCCTGTTGTTGATTTATCTTCCACGAGGAGCTTTGTTATGTCCAACGATTGTGTCATTTATATTAATGTAAACCAAATTTGACTTAAATAAACGTTGCTTGTGTTCCTGCCAAAGGGTCAAATAATAAGACCCTTTATTCGTTTGTGCTGATGGGATTTGCATCATAGATTATTCGATATCGCAGCTGCAATGGGAGAGGATAAGTGTTTTGTTTCCCGAAAAGATGCACGCCTTAGTGAAAATTGATCTAACTGGGAAGACAACATAAGTGGTTCTAATAGAAATAGACTTTGTGTTCTCGTCGTGTGACAATATTAAAACCCTTGATGTACTCAACTACTGGAAACCCATCGCTTGTGTGACCTGCCATTCCGACATGTATAGGTTTCACAGTTTGGAAACACCTGAAAATATTACAGCATTGCTTTAAATAAAAAACGAATTAACATCAACATTCTTAAACGATGTTGACATAGCTTGAGGAGATAATACATATAGCACATGGTGTAATCTATGATATTAACACCGAAACATGTGGTTTCCCATATAATGCAGTGTACAGGAATGCGTTAATAACTATCAGCTTGGAAGAGTTTACTTCTCTCTTGTATGAGAGAATGAGTGCTTGCTGATCAAATATGCCGAAAATGGTTTAGTGCTGCTGGAAGGCCTTTAACTTACATTCTTTCAAAGGGTGTTGAATCTTTTGAGAGATATATAGAACGTACCCAACTTGAATCCTATGTTCTCTGATTAGATGAGTTAATTATAGTTTAAAATAAAACTTATGTTTTTATATAACACTCTTTTCAATGAAAATTATGTTATATAAAAATGAAAACTTGTTTACTTTTTCCACTTTTCGCTTTAGTTGACTAAGTTGTTAAATGATATGTTATCGGTCTGGGTTTGTTGTGTATTAAGTACGTATGCTGCATAGTTTAGCTTTACAGGAGTTAAAAACTTTACTTTGTTTGCCATACCCATTAGGTATTATGCTGGTTTCAGGAAAGGGTTATGCTAAATTTTTTGTTAAAAATTACTATGTTAGATGTAAATATGTAAACATTGTCAATGTTGGAGATGATGGTTGATAAAGTATGAAGATGTATGGGGTTGTGTGGGGTTTTGTGAAGTCTTGGTTTAAGTTACTTTGCTGGTGTGTTAAGTATGGGATCGTGTTTGGTTAGATGTTAGTTGTTAGTGCTTGCTTAAGAATGTGTCAGGTTTGTCGTTGCATATTATATTCTTAGGTTCAGGTAATGTTATGTTGACTTTATTAATATGAAAATCTTGTTGACGACTGCATACTTTCGCTGGTCTGTATGATAAATTTACACAAGGTTATAGTAATTTTGTTAAATATTACCAAGTTAATGTTAATTAACATTGTTATGTTAGAGACATGCTTGACAAAGTGTGAATAGTTTACGTTTTTTTTGGATGTTATATTAGTTACTTTACTGTTGTTAAAGTGTGAAACTTTGTTTACGTTAACCTTGTTATTCCCTGTTTCAAGATGGGCTGAGGGTTTGTCCGTTGTGGGTTATATTCCATAGGTTCAGATGATGCTGGAGTAAGTCTTTATTAAGGTGAAAACTTTTGTTACGTCAGCTTATATTGTTTGATCTTTGTATAAAGACTTGAATTTATGTTATGTTTATCCAAAATTACACTCGAAATGTTACTTGAATCAATAGATCCATAGATCAAGGATGGATAGGAGGGGATCGGGATGGTGGCTGGATGGTGGTTTGATTAGTGATTTACTGATTTGGGTATGTAAAAACGTAAATTGTAAGTTATAAACAAAATTATTAGAAATATTATTATTTATTTTTTTTTATTTTATTTTCTTGATGGTTCTGAACGCTTATTTTCGAAATCTACAGACCCAATAAACTATATAAAGACACCAACATGTTGTTTATATCGATTTGTTTTGATTAACTCATTCTTTTCTTCCTTGGCCGTCGTTTCTCCTTCTTCCTTCTCTCTCTTCCTTTCTTCTTCTTCTTCCTCCTCTGTTTTGTATTCCATGCATTTCTTCCTCCTTCGGTGTCTGGTTTGCACTCTGTGCTTCTTTTTTCAGTCAGGACCCCCCTAAATGGGGGGTCCTAGACACCCTATACGGATTTATAACCCTAATATTCGAAGATCCTACGGGTTCGATAACTTTAATAGTAGTTATTGTAAGGGTGCTATATAAAGGACACCAAACAGATTGTTGTTATAGCGACTGTTTATTAACTGGCACCGCAGCAGCTTCCAAGCCCGGTGCCCTATCAACTCTGAATCCTTCTCAGACTCTCCTCATTCTTCATTCTTCTTCCTTCCTCCTTCCTCCTTCCTCATTCTTCCTTTTCTTCTTCTTCTTCTTCTTCCTCTGTCTTGCTTTCCATGCATTTCTTCTTCTTCTTCTTTTTTCAAAGTGGCGACCCCTCTCGGAGGGGTCCTGTCTGGGCTCGAATCCGAATCTCCCGACTCTAACTGCCGGTTCCGACTCCGAAATCTCTACCAGCCCTCCAAGTTTCAGATCTTCAGATCAATTAAGTTTTTGTGGGGGCCGGAGCGTCCCCCCTTTCACGTGGGGGACGCCGGGCGGAACGTATCTCGTCTCCGACGAGATTACGTCTCCATCATATAGCTCACATCCTAATTTTTAGCTCCGATACGGTTTAAGCTAACATGGTTTTCGGACGGATTTTGAAACCCTTGCGCTAAAGGGGAGCACCCTCATTAAGGGGTGACCTACGGTCACAAACTCGCGTGGGATCAGTTTATCACCTTAACATAGAATAGTATTCTAAGTTTGAAAGCCGATAAACTTTATTCCTTCCTAGCGAAAGAATGGTCGCCGGAAGTGGTTTCTAATACTACAGTGATTAATCGAATGTTAATTAATAGTAATGATTTTCTTTTCGATTATATTTTTCATTGTTAAAAGCCAACCAGAGACGTAAAAGACGATTTTAAAACGTTCACTGTAGGAGTAATTGATCACGATAATCGATTGGAAGCATCAAAAAACTGATCTAGAGATTCATGTTAAAACCTTCAGGAATCAAAAAGCCCCCTTTTGGGGCTCCGCCCCCCTTTTGGAGCTAAAACCCTTGAGTTCAGGCTCTAGACTTAAATTCGGTCTCGACCGCCCTTAAAACCCTAACTTTGACGTATCAAACGTCAACAATCTAATGAAGATGATGAAATTTCCAAGAAGTCAGCATGCCCGACTATGACTGGGGAATTTCCATATATAACTTCTAAAGTGGTTTTTCCAAGTCTTTGCGCTTCGATCGTGCAGGGCTGCCCGAAGTGGGGAAAATCCCCAAAAGTCGCCTCCGGAGTTGGGGATCAGTTGGACCTGAAGTTAATGGACAAAGACGTGGTAAAAAAAGTAGGCTAAAAAATAGCTAAAGAGGAATGTGCCAAAATGGTGCTAAAAAGGTCAATTTAACGGATTTAGTGGTGGCCAGATTTTAGCGAAAACTGGCAAAACGCTGAAAAAGTAGCATTTTCTAAGAAAAAATGGTAAGTAGGTTAGTAAAAAGTGACAAAAAGTGCCAAAATTGAACGGATTAGGGTGCCAAGATTTGCGAAAATCTGGCAGCTTTTAGTTTGGCTGTCAGTTGTGCATGCCACCCCTGTAACTACTTATATATATATTATTTATTTTTATTATTTATTTTTTATACAATATCACCTGACCAATTTCTTGGCCATGTTGCAAGGTGGGTGTTGGTGGGTGATAAATATCTAAATAAAAGTATCAACTACCACCATTCACTGAAAATAACATAATGGGTAGTTGCAGTGGGGGTTTTCAGCCTCTGGCACCGAAAAGGAGAAGAAAATTTGATAAATTTACTGGTCATGACGAATTCGACCGCTTTGAGAATCGCAGCGTTCACCTCTTGTAATATGTTAATATTTCAAATTTCCTTCTCTTTATTTTTTTCTTTTAGTAATTTAAATTTCCAAATTACCACCAAAAAGTATATTATTTGAATAAATTTGCAATCCTCTCATGCCCAGACTACTGTTCAAATGAAATTAATTTATAAGTGTAAATAAAAACTTTATATTATATTATATATAGTATAATGATATATAAATATTATATATAGGTAATAGTATATAAGTATATATATATAGATTATATATATATATATATTATATAGTATATATATTATTATATATATATATGATATTATATTTATTGTATATATATATGGTTATAATATATAGTATATTATATATATATATATAAATTATAAATTTTATGATAGTATATTTCCCAATTTTAAAACCATTATGAAAATTATGAATAAACAAAGTGGGGTTAAGGTGATATTTTTAAAACATTAATTTACAGATAAATCTAACGTTTCGTCAGTCACTTCATGCTGACCTCTTTAGAGCAACACAAAGAATGAATCAATCTTCAGTTTGGTACGAAGTGAACAATGGAACGATATCAAAAAATGAGAAAAAAAAACAAAAAACAAGCAAAAATTAAGTTTTAAGGTATCTTAAATGAGTTTGAGAATCCTGGAGGGTCGTATAATAATCAGCATCTTTTTATTTATAGAAGATTATGTGAAATTTATTGTTGTCATGTCGAAAGAATGAAGCCAGGAATGTATTAAAGTTAGGAATTATTTTAATGAAATATGCTTCGATAAGTCTGTTTAGTTCTTTTAATATTGCGATAAATATAAATACATCTTTCCATATTTATATATTATATATATATATATATATATATATATATATAATATAATAGTATATATTATATAATATATATATATATATATATATATATGATAGTTATACTATATATATAAGTATATATAAGTATATAATGTTAGTATATATAATTTCAGGACTAAATATAATTCATAACTTTAATACATGCCCCTGGCTTGGTTATTTCGACAAACAACAATCAATTCATAGAAATTTTCTATCAATAAAAAAAAAGAATGTTGACTTATTATTAGACGCCCCCGTAGGGATACTCAACAATCATTTAATCGATCCTAAAAAATATTTTTCTGTGTTTTTTGTTTTGTCTCCTCTTCTTATTTTTTCCTTGTCGTACCATTGTGTCAGCTTCGTACTAAAATGAAGATTTGATTTCAGTCATTTGTGTGGTCGTGAAGAGGTCAGGCAATGGCAGTGACTGAGACGAAACGTTAGCGATTTAACTGTAAATTATATGTTTTAAAAACATCACGCTTTGTTATTTATAAGGGTTTAAATTGAAATTTTCAATAAAAAATTAGAAATAAGAATGGTACTTTTTAGCTATTCTTTAAACTATAACTTTTGTTTATATATATATAGTACTATATATATATATATATATATATATATATATATATAGTATTATATATTATATATATATATATATAGTGATATAATTATATATATATATATTATATATATATATATATATATATATATATATTTATATTATTTATGTTAGGGGGGGGGGTTTTTTTTTCCCCCCCCCCCCCAAGACTGGGATTGTCACGTCATATGTATCTTAAAACTATTAATGCTACAGTAAAAGGAAATACATTGCTGGAATGCTGGTCCAATGCTGGTCCTGGAAATGTAAATAAAAAAAAAAAAATATATATATATAGTCCAAACCTACAATAGCAACAGCGAAAAGAATACATTTTTGGAATTCTCCTGGTAAAATTTACATAGGAAAAGGTAAAAAAAAAAAAAAAAAATATTGTTAATAATTATAGTAATGATGATTAGAGAGCCTGATTTAGATGAACCTTTTTATTGGTTACTCCGTGTAAAAATAATAGACTTTCTATTAAAATTGTTGCTTTTTTTTTTTTTTACTAAAAGAATACCCCAGGGTATAGTCCGCCCCGATGGCAGGAGTCCGGGGTCCTCCGCTTCCGGGGAACTACGGCGGTAGGACTATGTCCCCCCTCCGGGGAAGGGTTCCGGAACCCCACTCTTTGGATTTGGTGTCCGCGGGGTTTTCCTCCACCCTCCCCTACGTGGGTATGGAAAAGACGTCCCCCCTATGTTCCCGTCGGCTCGAAGCCCCCTAGTGTGCCGTAAAAAGCAAAATTTAGATAGAAAGTCTATTTATTTTATCGAGACACCAATAAAGGTCTCTAAATAGCCCTTCTAATCATATTACTATAGTGTAATTATTAACAATAATGTTTTTTTTTATTATTAATTTTTTTTTATAGGCAATTTCTTATGTTGGATGATTTTTAACCAGTGATTGGGCCAATATGTATTCTTTTCGCTGTAGCTATCTTGAGTTTTTGAGAATATACTTATATATGATATATATATATATGATAATATATATATTATTGATATATTATATATATATATATTATATATATATATATATTATAATATATATATATTTTGTTTTTTTTTTACGATTTCCCAGGACCAGCATTGGACAGCATTTCCAGCAATGTATTCCGTTTTAATGAGCAATAATAGTTTTTAAGATACATATGACGGATATGGAAACGCTGGCCTATATATATATATATATAGTTATATATATATGATATATATATAATGATATATATATATATATATATATATTATATAATAATCTATATTATATACAGGCAAACGACGCTGGTTCAATCTTCCGCGTAGCAGTTGGAGTTTTATCCTAACTGGGGGCAAGAATTAACTCGCTACCTGCGAACAAACGCTGGTGACGTCTGGTTTGGGAATATGCCGGCCTTAAAGTTTCGGATTCCCTGTAGTCCCCCCGTATTACCCCCCTGCATAGGGATAAAGCACGTTAAAAGGTTTGTTTGTTTTTGTGTTTTTTTGTTTATAATAGTAGGGGCATACCTGACGGAAAATCTTGACCATTATTGCGGTAGGTGTTTCGTGACGGAAAGTTATAAATGAGCAATCTCTATCTTTAAGCACAATAATTACCAATATAGTTATGATTTAATTGATATATATATATATTATATATAGTATATATTATATATATATATATATTATATATATATATATATATATATATTTTATATATATACTATATATATATATATATATTACTATATATATAAATATATATAGTTATATATAATATGGAATAGGTTGATGTATTGAGTAGGTTATTATATATATAATATATATAGTATAGTTATTATATATTATATATTATAGATATAAATATACTATATCTGATATATATTAGTTGTATATATATAGTATATGTATTATATTATAATAGTAGTATATATATATGTATATATAGTATAATATATAGTATATAATATATATA